>JANHGC010004898.1:37816-54932 GCA_027560395.1 Boaedon fuliginosus | reverse complement strand
AAATAAATAAATAAATAAATAAATAAATAAATAAATAAATAAATAAATAAATAAATAAATAAATAAATAAATACTACAACCCTAGAAAAAGTTCCATAAAACTGCATCAATATAATGGGATTAAAAAGAACACAAACATACAACGACAAACACACTATGTTTTCATGCAGGGGGGAGTCAATTTATTTCCTGGGCATTCCTGGCTGGCTGAATGGGTCCTCCCCGCCAAGCACCTGATCGTTTTTGTTACCTGGAGCTCTCTTGCTCCAGAAGGAAGTTTCCCCGAATCCCTTAGGCCCTTTTGCGGGGAGTCGGGCGCTGCCTGAGCCGGGGCTCTTCCCGAAGATCGGCCCCGTTTCAATCAGATCCGACCCAGTTTCAGGGGCGGATCGATGAGCAGATCCGCCGGGACACGAGGCAGAAAGCTTGTTGCTCACCAAGGCCCAACGCATCGCAGATCCCAGGTTGGGGGGGAAAGGAGGAGAGAGGTGTACATATAGGAAATATTCTCGACACACACACATACACACACACACCTGGCCTTCTCCCTTATTCCTTGCACCCGCTTCTGCCCCCCCGTTTTCGATCCGCCACTCCTGGGATCCAGGTAACCCTCCCAAGTGGAAAATTTCAGCAAGCCCGCTTCTTTTGCAGGGAGGCAAAAGACCGCGTTCTCACGACAAACACAGCCGATAGACACGCTTGCTTAATTTGCTCGGGTCCGCAGAGCAAAGGCAGGCCCCGGGTGCTGCTCCTCATTCTCCTCTGGGGCTAAACCACCACCACAACCACAACTAGATTAACCCTTAAGCACAAGGAGCACGTGCCTAGGGCATCAAGGGAAAGAGGGGGGGGGGCACCAGAGCAATTTCCCCATAGCCGAGTTGACCCAAGGACCAGTCGGTGCAATACTGCAAAGGGTGCCAGCTGAACTAGGATCCGCAAAAAGCCAAAAAAAAAAACCCCATTAAATGAGAGAGAAAAAATTACACATATTTTGAATGATAAAGGGGGCACCGACATCTTTTTAAGTGCTTAGGGGCCCTGAGGGTCTTCATCCGGCCCTGACACCCCACACACACACACACACATACACCACTACCCCACGACCAACATCAGGCCCAGGGAAGGGACTGGGAGACAAGGCACCCCAAGGGCAAGGGAAGGGGAACGAAGCGAGGAGGAGGAGGCCGAAGCAAACTTCTCCCTTACTCCGACGGCAAGGCCGGTCCCTCTGGCCGTTCGCCTCCTGCCCACCCCCCCACCCGCTTATTTTTTTGGGGGGAAGAGAGACCCCGGAAACTCCGCGGGAGAGACTCCCCCCTGTTGAGTACAGCACGGCCCTGAGCTGCTTTGCCTCGCGCCCCGGCCGGTCGTTTCCAGCGCTAAGGGAGGATGTGTGACCCTGGCACGACAACCTGTCCTCCTCCTCCCGGTCGCAACCTTGGAGGATCGCTCGCCCAAGACACGCACCACACCGCCGAAGAGACACGCGCGGACGTAGTACACACGCAGGATCTCCCACCCCTAACGCAGCTGTTTTTATTGATTGATTTGTTTGTTTGTTTGTTTGTTTAATTGTATTTGTACCCCCCCCCGCCTTTCTCCCCTAATCAATGGGAGCAACAAGGCGGCTAACGGCATTTAAAGACACAGTAATAACATCTGTAAAAACTCCTCTAATAACAGTAAAAATCTTAAAAACCACTTTAAACCATACAATTATTATTTTTTTAAAAAGACACCAAGCGCACAGTAAAGCAACATGCAACCCAGTAAAGCAACATGCAACATAGCCGCCTCGAGTTCCCTTCGGGTGAAGAGAGGCGGGGTATAAATTTAATTAAATAATAATAATAATAATAATAATAATAATAATAATAATAATAATATGGCGCAGTGGAATTGTCATGGTAACAGCTTCACAGTACTCCACAAGGGGTCGCTTGTAACCGGCCCTGCCTGCACCACTACGAGACCAACACAATGTGCGTCATGTAGATTACATGCAAGATGACATTTCTTGATGTTTTGGGGGGCACAGGGAAAACATTTTTAACTAATTTAATTGCTGCTGAAATCAGGGCTCAGGGAGAAGTTGCTCTTGCCCTCGAATGAACATTTTCTTTGAATGTTCTTAGACACCTTGCGTGTCTTTATTGTATTGTGGAGTTTGGCACAGAATGTTTTATCTTAATGTTACCCCTCCAAAGTCCATCAGGATTGGCATGTGATATAAACACTGGAGATTAATAGATAATTTTGAATATTTGGAAAGACGATGCAGGAAAAAAGTCATCTTGGCTTGAACATTGGGGACAATAGCATGAAGCATCACTGCAGGAGCAGCACAAGAGTTCAGTGTGGACATGCCTTGATTCCATGTTCAGACTTGGAGACTGCTTTTGTGCCAAAGATTGTATTTTTAGTAATACATTTATGTAATAATTTATGCTACACTGCAATGGCTATTGTCTAAAAACTATTGTAAAACCCAACTGGGACATGTTTTTAATCATGTGAATGGGATCCAAAAATTGGACCCTGAGGAATTCTATAGTCTTAAAAATTTTGATCTCACAAAATTACTCCTTTTGGATTCTTTGGTTTTGCTTGTTCCTGTTGGGAGTATTACCAGCAGTGGCTTTCAACCAGCTTAGGGACAGCAGGGTCCTGCCCACTGCAATGGCTCCTCAATTTCACCTTCACAGTATGACTCTCGATGCAAATCAATGCACAACAGAAAGTAAACTAATAAATAGTAAGTAGCCCAATTAATGCCATGTAAATTCTGAAACACTGAATCTGTCATGCTGTAATGAGTGGTGCCTTCCCTGCTGGTGTGACAAAGGGTCTAAGCTGTTTCCACCTCTCCTTGTCCACTAGAGCCATCGATGTTTTCCAGTCTGGAGTTGAATGATGACACCACATCCATGTCCATTGACTTCTCCCACCTCTCCATGTTGCCTCACCTTGCTGATCTTGTCAGCTACAGCATCCAGAAAGTTATTGGATTTGCTAAAATGATTCCAGGGTTCAGGTAAGGACATTTAGAAGGAGCTTCAGGACCCTCGCCTGCTTTTCCCTTAGAGGCGTGTGTATCTGTGTCTGATTTATCGTGCTTCAATAAATATATATCAATGCACAACACCACAGAAGTCTCAAGAAGACTTCAGAATCTGCAAAGGCATATAAAGGGCCCAGTAAGATAAAAACAGGTCACTTAAAAAACAAATGAAATCTTGACACAGCAAGCCATATAAATAAATACTATCATTCCTCAGTCGAACTGAAGTCCTACCTTCAGAACAGCTCTGTCTTTTTTAAGCCTTGCAATCCATTAACAGCTGTTCCTTTGGGGGTGGGGTGACAGAAGGCTTCTCAACCTTTTGCTGTAGGCAAGGGCTAGCATGCCACCTTGGTGCTAGTAGAGATCTTGAACAAGGCACCTCAGATTCCCTCTTAAATAAAAGCAAGGAGCCTGGGAAGCCTGCCGTATGTGTATGCGCTTACATGCCTGCAGAGAACCACTGTGGCCAGAGGTTTCCCATAGGTTTCCTGCTTTTGTGAACCGAGTTAAACACTGTTGCCAGGAAACTTGAATCCGCGTTGTGGAGCTCTACCTGCTGCAAAAATCCTGCCTAGAAACTCATGTCTTTTTCCAAAAAATTTCTGATTCATTTTGTTTTGCACCCCCACGAGGTTTGTGTCATGATTCCAGGAAACACTGATCACTCTTGTGTGCTCCAAAGAAGCTTTCTTTAATCAAATCCACAGCACTGCACAGCCCCAGCTGCGACTGGCTTTTAATTCAGTGTGTGAACTGGGTTGCTAAAATATCCATATTAAGTGACATTAAAGTTCTGTCAGAAACATCTGGTCTGTGGCCCCTCATTCACACTGATAAAACCATCATTTGAGGCTACAGTGAATTGCAAGCAGAAATGTCTGCAAACAACTTAGTTTGTCATTGGTTAACTGAGCTTATGTTTGGGGATGGCCTTCCAAGCTGTTGTATAAAATCAATTTATACAGTGGGGAATAAAGGATAATCGTATCTAATTCTGACCTTACAGAATGTTATGATGATTGAGTTCCATATTCTCCTTTTTTTAAATACAGAACTCTAACAGCGGAGGATCAGATTGCTCTGTTGAAATCCAGTGCCATTGAAGTGATAATGCTCCGTTCCAATCAGTCATTCTCCCTGGAGGATATGTCCTGGACTTGTGGCAGCAATGACTTCAAATACCAAGTCAGTGATGTCACTCAAGGTATGGCCTGTTTGGTAAAGCAGAAGATAGCTCTGGAGCAGCCACCTTGTCCCAACTCTATTTTCCTTCAGTACTTTTAAATACCTCTTAAGATGTATAAAAATTGTGTCCCAAACCTACATAAGGTCGAAGCAAATCACAGGGACACATAGTATTTTATGAATTATTTTACACAGCTGGTAATATTAGAAAGAATGAATGACAGTGGTGTATCTGAGAATGAGATTTGGGTTTATCCTTCGTTTAATAGTGTACAGCCTATTGCAGCAGGTATGACTGACAAGCCCCTCTTACCCAATCACCATTCTTATATTGCATGCCCTTAGAAATACCCCCAGATTTCCTTGGGAGTGTTTTAGGAGGCCCCAAAACATTGAGGACAAGAGATGAGTCCGTAAGAGCTCTCTCTAGCTTGCCAACGAGGGTGTGTAAAATGCAGTATTCTCAGGTAATTTGTCCTTGTCTCCACTCAGTTCCATGTAGTAAAACACAGCTGCTGCAGAGGAAGCTTGGAGTGTTTTCCTCAAGAAAGGAAGAGGGGAGGGGAAAGCTGAGGAGCCCCAGGGCAATGCAGGAGACCCCAGCTTTGTTGCTGCTGGTGACCCTCCTCAGCTGCAGCCAAGCAAGGAAGTACCTGTCTGGACTACCTAAAAAAAGAGGCCAGTGTGAGGTGGCTGAAACCTTGTGTTGGCTTGAGGTTCAGGGAGGAAGAGAGATTTCTTATTTGCCCAAAAATTGGAAAGACAGACGTTTGATGGTGTGAGCTGCAGCTCACAAAAGTTTATGCCTTTTAATAAAGTGTGTTAGTTAAAAAAGATGCTTCCAGGCTTCTCTCTCTCTCTCTCTCTCTCTCTCTCTCTCTGCACCACAGAGACTCTTGTGGGAGCTTCTGGGTGGTACCCAGTAGTGAAAAAAAGGAAGGCTAGCAAATTTAGAGGAAGGAAGGGCCGTGGGCCAGATAAAATAAAGTTCACTCTGCTATACATGCAAACGTTTCTCCAAGTTTTTCCAGTGAAATGTTGTTTCATCACGGTGAATAATAAATTGGGATGAGGAGGTGGATTGTCTAATGGATTCGGATTGCTGAGCTGGCTGATGTTTCATGAAGTTGCAAACTTCAGAATTCAGTTTGTGTGGCAACCATCTGACCAAGATGGGGAGGAACAGGAAGTTGAAAAAATAATCACATAAACTGCACGATTGCACCACCTCAAGGGCGAATCCAATATAAGTTAAGTTTGCCAAAGGCCCAGTTTTAACGCAACATGGATGTTGTTATTCCGGTTGTTTGGTTTCTTTGAGCATCCTGCTCACCTTAGGGATGACAACTCCACGGATGACACACTTAGAATTGGGTGCATTGGAAGGAAAATCCAGGATTTATGCTTACATTTGTTACTTCCCCTGTTTTAGGCTAGCTGGTAATTAGTAATCTAGTGTCTGCCTCTCAAAAGTTGCTTTGTTTCTGTTTCAGCTGGCCACAGCCTAGACTTACTGGAGCCCCTCGTTAAATTTCAAATTAGTCTGAAGAAACTGAACCTGCATGAAGAAGAACATGTGCTCCTAATGGCCATCTGCATCCTTTCTCCTGGTGAGGAAAACTTCAGTGTTGCAGGCTGCATTTCAGCTGTCTTAAAATATATAAATATATGTTATCATACTTTACATGTCCCTGTATTAAAGTCTTGGTAGGAAATAACACACATGGTGTGTACATGTATAAAAAGCTATAAGCATCTCTCTGACCAAATGAATGTGCTGGATGCCCCTCGGTGTAAGAAACAAGCTACTGAACAAATGACCATCTATAGAAAATTAATTTTTGCAGTCTCTTCCACAGCGTAGCGTGAAGGGATTATTGTCAAGGAATTTGGTCTATCTTGGAGTAATTCTAGATGGCCAATCTGTCCTGGTCCTTTTGAATCTACTTTATAATAGGCTTGGCTAGGTTCAGACTATTTTGATTGTTTTCAGATGCATTCAAACATCAGGATGTTCTGAGTTTATAGTGATATTCAATGCTTGCTGTTTCTGAGCATAAGTGTTCATACCCAGCTAACTACTGCATGAACACGTATCAATACCATTTTTATCTGCCATGTCTTCATGACATTTCCTTTGTCTCATCCCCAGCCCATAATTGAAACAACTTAGTTAGTTGAAACAACTTTAGCTAATCTGGTCTTTAACTAGTGTTTTCTTTTTTCTCCCATGTTTTGCTGTGGACACCAATGTCTTCATTGGTGATATCCTGACAGGGTAGGATTTGTCCAGCTCCTGTTGGTCCAGCTACTCTAGGTGTGCTCCCTCTGTTCTGGTCACTAAGCTTTGCCAACTGGGGCCATTTGACTTGCAGGAAAAACTAGAAACATGGCTTCCACTGATACATCTGCCCAGATAATGCTTATGATCATTTTCCAAAATGCTTTTTACATCTAATGTAGCCTCCTGTATTGTCTGTCAGGTTTAGAGTTCTATTAACACAATACTAGGACTATTTTTAAACACAGGTTTACCAGTATTTTGAAATAATGTTAGGCCTGTATTTAGAAACAGGACTAACCCTCTCTCCAGAGCACTAGATCCGAGGTCAACAGACATTTAATTTTAATGAAAAAAGAGAGCAGGCTGTACAATCTGCACGTTGCTTGTGCAGTCTGGTTTTCTGCTGCTTTTGTTGACATGACATTTTGGGTGACTATACTTTTTATTGTAGGGGGGGGTTTAGCTACCCCATTTTGGCGACTCTGTAGACTACTTTGGAGCGTTGCTAGTCTCAGCCATTCTCACCCATTCCTCTGTGACATTAGTTACTGGTGGAATTCATGGTTATTGATAGCTCTTTCTCACCTCACCTTGTGCCCCTTTTCTACCTGTCAGGCAGGCTATGTTTGGAGTGATCCACCTTCAACCTATTTCAGAACACTGAAAAGCAGCAGCTCTTCATCAGTTTGCAGGAAGTGGTTCTAAATTGGGAATAGTTTATTTGCTGAAGTTATTATATCTCTATCCCTTCTTGTCAATACATCTTGTTTTTTAAAAAACAAAACAAAACTGAGCCAATCTTCCGTGGAAGAATTACTTCTGGTTGAGGCTGATCCCAAATAGCCTGACATATCAGTCAGAGGATGAAGAACAAAACCAAAACCGAGATAAGTGTAGCTGTTTTCCATGGTATTAAAGCAGCTGTGGAATTAAAAACCTATGACCTTCTGGCATCGTGTCAGCGGGAGACTTTCCCCAGATTAAATAGGCAAGGAGCTCTGACGTGAGAATATTCTCTAAGTACCAGTCAAGCATGGACTTCTCTCCCTCTCTCTCTCCCTCAGGGAGAGAGATTAGGAGATGACTAAACAGAGTGACATAGACTGTGAGTATCAAGAAATCTCTTGCCTAGTAGGCAGTGACTTCTGACAGTACGTGCTATGATAGACATATTTGAGAAGTTGCTTAATCCCTACATGAAGTAAAGTGAAAAGTGTGGTTAATGCTTCTCTAAAATGAGTCAATATAGCCCTCAAATGCACAACCATGCAAAAAATACCAGATCACTTTTTATAATAACAATTGGGTGATTTCAGAGATCAGAAGGAAAAGGGCCTCGGTAACTCAAAGGTTCCAAATAACTTGAAAGTAATCAAATTATAATTGAACATCATTTTTCATCATGTGAATAGATGGAGAGGCGGTGTATAGATGGAATTTATTGAATCTAAATTGAATGATATGTCTGCCAAATAAGGAAGGGAAGAGTGCATTCCCCCCTGACAGATTACATCGTTGCCCAGAGTCAGACTTTAACTAAATTGAATATACCATCTGGGGAGATTCAGCTGATATTTCTGTATAGAATCTGATTAATTCTTCTAGCAACCTGCCAACAGGGATGAGTAAAAAGACGTTAAATTGGAGTGACTTATGAAAAAGCTGCTGTGACCTACTTGTGATAAGCAGGGCGAAATAAGAGTGAAAGGATGAAGTAGGTTTAAGGTTGACTAAGATAATAGGAAATTTTCCTGTATTAACAAAGATCCCCGAAGACCTGTTCAAATGCCACTCCCCAAGCATCAAATAAAAAGAAGGTTGGTGCACAGCCTCTGTTGGAGACCGAGCCTAGAAATCTGCAATATTGCTTAATGTGTTGAAGGAATTTGTCTAGTGCATATGCTTTCATAAAGGAAAATTATAATAGGGTACATTCGGCAAGGATCATGAGATGAGACACTTAGTGATAGTAGCAAATAATAATATAAATTGTAAAGATACAATGACATGGTTATAAGTGGGATGAGGTAGGTACTAGGAAGGGTGAGAAGAGTAATAGTAGTACGGTCTTAGTAAATAATTTGACAATGTTTTGGGAATTAATTGTTTAGTAGAGTGATGGCATTTGGGGAAAAAACTGTCCTTGGGTCTAGTTGTGCAGTGCCCTATAGCATCGTTTTGAGGGTAGAAATTGAAACAGTTTGTGTCCAGGATGTGTGGGGTCTGTAAATATTTTCACAGCTCTCTTTAAAGTATTATTGGGTCTGGAGCAGCATTCAATTTTAAAATATTAAAACTATATTTTAAACATTGTATTGCAAATATAAATATACTGCTTTAATTATTGTGCTCGGAGAAGTGGACATGTTAAAAAAATTAAAACATCAGGCAAATTAACAAATTATCAGATGGACCAATTCTAAATAGGTCTTAAGCTGTATTTTACTATACTGAAACATTATACTTTAAACTTGTGGAGTCAGAATGCAGGATCCTAAACAAATAATAACGGTTTACTGAAGGGGAGCAGTGGATATAAAGCAATAAACCAAGAGGAGGGCAAAACAAAAATAAAACAAAAGAGGAAAGCATCTCCCATAAATCAAGAGGTGGGGGTAGTTTGGGAATGCCAGATACCAAAGTAAAATATCTGCCTTTGGCACTTTGAGAGTATTTATGAGTGGGATAAGAGGCCATGTGGCCTTTTAGCTCTATAGATCAACTTGATTTAGTCTATTCCATTCATTTAAGGACTGCTTCTTCTACTACATTGTACATGATAAATTAGATCTTATGCAATGCAGTGATTTTAGACTGGTCATCTTGGGGATGAGGAAGCCTTTGAAAATTACATCCATGATTGTTGCATGTGGCAAATTGGATGGAGCAATGTCAGCAAACCTTTGAATTTCATCAATGCAAGGCATTTTGCTTGGTGGTCTGTCTGCAGCTGAGAAACTCCAATCTCTTTTGCAATTTTTTTTTCTGTTGTACTTTTTCACTTACTTTTTTAACCTGTTGTGTATTTTTATACTGTATGCCTCTGTTTTGTTATTTTTCTTTTTATGTTATTATTTAAAGAAAATAAAAATAAGTAATAAAAAAACTACACTTTCCTAAAATTCTATTTTGCATGTTTTTTTTTAAAAAAGGCTAGGCCTTGTCTAATGCAGTGATTTCAGACTAATCACCTTGGGAATGAAGAAGCCTTTGAACGTTATGTCCATGGTGGTTGCATGTGGCAAATTGGTGGGAACAATGTCAGCAAACCTTTGAATTTCATGAATTACAGCATCAGTATAAGGCATTTTTGCTCGGAGGTCCATCCTTGGCCTGAGATCGCCAATCTCTTTTGCAATTTCCTCTTGGACTTTACCTGGGAGAACAAAATGACAATTATGACTCCTTGTTTAAATTTTGTTTTAAATGGGAGATTATACATTCTAAATTTTGAATGATACAGTAGTCATTGACTGTGATACTTGTATCATGGCCCTTCAGACAGTCTCTCATGCATTAGTCATTTCATGAATGGACTATTGTAATCTGTTATACATGTGACATTCTTGAAGGTCACTGAGAGATTATACCTAGCCCAGTATGTGGCAGCAAAGATAATATTTGTGTGCCTCATTATACCCATATGGGCCCATTGGACTAGCTGTAGTAGACTTCAGAGTGCAATTAAACTAGCAGTAAAATTGGGCAAATAGACACAGTTTGGGTCCATCAATTAATGGTAGGACTCTAGGAAATGTGCCTTCTCAGAACTGGTGCCTGCCTCTGGAAGGATACCTACTCAGAGATCCAGACTGTTGGCACTCTGATGCATTCAGAAAACTATTCAAGACCTGGCTATTCCCCTAGATTTTGTGATAGGTTGAGGCTGGAGCCCTGGTTAGATGGCTTTTGGTTTTTATTTATTTATTTGTTTGTTTGTTTGTTTCAATTTATACCCCGCCTCATTTCCCGGGTCAGGGGAACTCGAGGCGGCTAACAACAATAAAAACAGTAAATACAATGTAAAAACCTAAACAGCACTCAATTGGCAATCAATCAGCGTTTCAGTAGGAGAAGGTTGGTCAATCCAGGCCCGCCGAAAAAGCCAGGTCTTTGTGGCTTTCCGGAAGGCCGTCACGATAGGGATGGTCCTAATCTCTTGTGGAAGTTGATTCCAAAGGGCTGGCGCTGCCACAGAGAAGGCTTTAGCGTGGGGGCCCGCCAGCCAACATTGTTTGGCTGACAGGATCCGTAGCATGCCAACTCTGTGGGATCTAACTGGGCGCTGGGAGGCACAAGGCGGCAGAAGGCGGTCTCGAAGGTAACCCGCTCCTAAGCCAAGTAGGGCTTTATAAGTTGTTACTAGCACCTTGAATTGCACCTTGAACAGCTTCATATATACCTGTGGGACCATTCCAACTCTCTGATTTCTTTTTGGTGATCTTGTATTCATTTGTCTTTCATCTTCTTCACAAAAGGAACGAGTTCGTTTGGAGTTTCTGAAAGGCTGCAGCCAATAAAATACAACCAAACAATAACTTGGTTTGCAGACTGTAAGATTTCACAGTACCAGTTCTTGCGGTACAGCAAGCTCATTATAATCTTTGTCCAGGAAAAAAACCCTTATCTATATTAAAATCTAAAAAAGATTTCTCTAACTTGATGTAAAGCAACAGGGTCATAACTTGAGATCAAAGTAGAAAAGACAACAAGATGTGTGAATCACTGATGATCATTCAGAAATATAATTACAAATACATGTAACCAGTTTTCTAATGATGTTCTCTGATATTCACACATGTAAATCAGTAAAAAGCTTCTTATTTACAGGAGGACTTAGTCCTCATAAGGCAATTTAAAAAACAACAGCTTCTCCAAAGGTAATCTCTCTTTGGGAATCAAAATTCAATCTATAGTGCTGGGAAGGAGAATTAAGATCATCTGTCTATCTGACATAATACCAAGAGAGGAATTACCCAGAAGAAAACGTTCTAGAATCAAGGTGTATTATTAGTCTTGAGACAGATACCTATGAGTCTGTTGTGTTGGATGCACAGCTGATACCAATGTCTAATGAGAAGTCTTGGACTCATGCTATTTCCATTTGAGAGAACAGTAATTTTTGTAGTACACCATGGATGGCAATAGAAGGGAATTAAGTAGGGTTGCTGCAGTCCCATCTATGCAATATAAACCATTTGAATTCCACCCATATCATTTAGACAGTGCTGAATAAACTGTTCTCATCAAATGGAAGTCTTTTAATCTTGAATGGCAGTGTAGGATGGCAACATAGTGTGATGGAAAATGTTGCAACACAATACGCCATATTTAATTCAGGTCAGGCAAAACAAATTGCTACTATGTGAAAAATTTAAATACTTTGCCACTTGTTCCTTGTAGCTGAAATAGGAACAGTTGCCAGGAGTCAACATTGAAGACACAAAAACAAAACAAAACAAAAGGCAAAGAACAATTGTTCATGACACCTGAACAGCTAGACTTGGAGAGAGTTACATTAAGTTCAGAATCTGTCACCCTTATGGCTTATTTCCTGAGAGTTGTTCAAAAATTAAAAGAATGACTACAACAAATCTTGTTGGTAAATGTATTCTGTACTACTTTTAAAAAAAAGTGTGCATAGGATTCTTCTTTCTGTTTTCCTAAAAATGTTAAATTTCCAGTTTTATAAATCAAGCAAAAGTAATTTGCTTTCCATCGTATGTTATAATGGAAAGCAAAAGGAAAGAAATATATGGGGTTTAACTAGCTTTGTAGACTAGACCAGACAAGAACAGTGTTTTGAAAGAATGATAGATAAAAATATATTAAATCAACCTATAAAGATAAAAGTTGCTACTTACCATTTCTACGGTAGCTCCTGCATTTTTGCCTTTCCAAATAGGTGTTTTCTGCAAAGAACTGAATTTTTCATTCCATGTATTCGATAAACTTCCCTCTATAATAATAAGTTATATATTTAAAATATAATTCCTTTAACAAATTATACATATTCTTATATTAAAATGTGAATTATGTCAATTGCATTCTTATTCTGGGAGTTTATATCAAATTAATTTCAAGTTATATGATTTCATTTCAACCAGAGAAGTATATTTTCAGAAGCAATTTTTTTAGCTTTCTTTGCTCTTAAACCCAATCAATTATATTTATATGCTTATACCTGATTTTTATTTTCAGTTTAAATTACACACACCCTCTCCCATAAAGGTAGCGAGTAGTAGTATTTGCTGCACAATGATCCACCAGGGACAAGCTTATTACGGTAATACTCCCTGGACAAAATTGGGCAGTGCCATCTGCAGGGTGTGTGCATGTATGTGGAAAGTAAAGCAAGATTATAATTGTGACAATAGAAACCCAACATCTTTTGTATGTGTATCAATGTTGCATACATGCACAAAAGGGTGAGATTTTGGCTGTCGCATTGCAATCACCATCTTGACTATTTGAAAACCCCCCCCCCAATTAGATACTGCTGCAACTGGACATCAACTTCGTATAAATGTTGATTCTGATTCACAAAATTAGAACTTATTAGCAGGAAATGTTGTGTGAGGCATAGTGTATTTGATGTGAATTATCTTGATTGGATTTTATTGCACCTCAAAAACCTGGCATTTTAAGGGGTGTGTAGACTTTCTATATCCACTGTATATTGAGAAAAAAGTATATTAAACTATTAAGATACAATTAATGCTGTTTATACCGGTAATACTATTAAGTAATATAGACAACAAGAAATTATTATGATTGAAAGAGGCAAAAGAAGCGCAAAATAATTTTGATGGAAATAAAAAGTTGTTGAGAGGCAAATAAGGAATCTCCAGCACTCCATAAAATGATGAAATGGTGTAGGATGAAACTAAAATGAAGAATGCTCCTGTGAGTATTTTAAACATTTGTATGAGAATAATAGTGACATATTGAAGCGTGGAATTTAAACAAATGCTATAAATGTTAGCATTGAAGAAAAAAATGACAAAGTAGTAATGGTGAACGGGTGTAGGAGTGTTGAATATGGTAAAGCCAGGCACTGATGATGTACTAGAGAAATAAATTTAGATACTTAAGAAGTGACTGTGAGGATTGTTTAATGTGTATGTGAAGACTGCATCTGTGCCTGTCAATTGATAGAATGCTGTTACTGTTTCCTATAGAAAGAGAAAGGTAGCAAGAATGAATAAAAATTCTGTACAGGTAGTCCTTAACTTACAACCACAATTGAGCCCAAAATTTCTGTTGTTAAGTGAAAAATGTGTTAAGTGAGTCTTGTCCCATTTTATGAGCTTTCTTGCAACAGTTAAGTGAATCACTGCAGTTGTTAAGTAAACCTGGTTTCCCCATTGAGTTTGCTTGTCAGAAGGTTGCAAAAGGTGATCACATGATCCTGGGACACTGCGAGGATAATAAATATGAGTCAGTTGCCAAGTGGCTGAATTTTGATCATGTGACCATGGGGAAACTATAACTGTCGTAAGGGTGAAAAATGATCATAAGTCACTTTTTCAGTGATTAAATGAAGTGTTGTAAGTCGAGGACTACATGTACTGTAGATGGACTATTTAAATTAAATTTATCTGGAAAGTTTTCAGCAGAATTCTGATTGAAAGGGAATGTTAGATGAGAATGAACAGAATCTGGGAAGTTCACTGTTGCTTTTGGTTTGGCAGGAGATGTACAGACTTGATTTGTTCTTTCTTAGATAATTAAAAACATATACAATACTTATTATATACTTGTTGATTCATAGGAAGCATATGATAAATGAATAATTTGACTTGAATTTTTGTCTGAATATGGACTTGAATGTTAATTACTGAATGCATTAAGAATGTTATATGATAGAAGTAGAGTGCATGTGAGAATTGAATGTTTAATAAATGGGTCAACATTGGATGGGGGTTAGGAGGGGATGTCTCATGTTCATTTATGCTTAATGTAATTATGAATGTATATGGAATATTTGTGTTGAAATTAGAAATGTATTTAACTGGGATGTGAATGCGCATGTAGTTTTATATCCAGATAATGCTCTATTGTTGATCAAGAACCCAAATGATTGTAGCACGAATAGCAATAGAACTTAGATTTAAATACCTCATAATGCTTTACAGCATTCTGTAGCAGTGTTAGATTGTATGATGCAACAAATCAATTATAGTCATATAATTTTTATAATTTATCAAAAGCCGTGGTAGAGAAATACAGTATTTTTATGTAAATGTTTTACATAAATGTTGAAAACAATATAAGTATTTTGCTTTTGTGAAAAACGGATGGAAAACTTTTACAATATACAAATGTTGGTAGAATGGTTATGAGTAGTATGAGGTCTGAGGCAAAGAATGTTTGTTGAAAGAAAACAGTTATGTATTTTAGCTGTGTACTTTATTATATACGAATTTGGTATGCCAGAAGAAATATAAAAAAGTTGAATGCAATGAGAATGAAATACTTAAGATTCTAAACAGTATTAACAATGTAGATTGAATATGAAAGCGAGTAATCAGCACACAAGAAGGATGCTGAGGTGGTTTGATCAAACAGAAAAAAAGAAATGGGTCATAAAATATTCTAAATATGGCTTAATGGTCACAAGAAAAAAGAAGACCCAGAAAATCAGGTGGGAGGATTTTCTTTTCTTACCTCATCCCTTGCATTTCTTTGGCTTACTTTTTTAGGACTTGGTATAATATTGTTTACCCCCAAAAGGAACAGAGTGGTATGTGTGTGTGAAAATGTTTTCTCTTTCCAATCTGACAGGAAATTCTGAGCATTTTAGGGGGAAAATATAGTTTTCAATTGAAAATGACGAACTATGGTACTTTTTAAAGTAGAGTTTAAAATATTACATTTGATTTTTAATGCAGAATTAAAAGAAATATTGAATTAAAGTTTCAAACTTCTTAGATACAATGTTCAAACAAAAACTAATTTTGATATGTTCTTTAAATGGATCCCAAATTTTCCATTCCATGCCTATGAAAGTAAAATTGGAGCTTCTCAATTTATCTTCCTGATCTTCACATTCCCATTTCTATAAAGGAAAACTATCTAGAAATGTATTGTAGAATAAATACATATGCATATTCATATAAATTAATTTCATATTTTTATTTCTTGCATAATTAAAATTTTCATTCTGGAAAGTCTGTGGATTAACTTAATCTTTGTTTATTTCACCCATTAATTTATTGCCTTGCTTTATTGCTTATTGGCTGTTTTAGAGAACTACTGGGTCTTTGTCTGCTTGATCGCTGGATATTTAACAGAAAGAAGTATATACAAAAATAAACAGAATAAAGATGAATACAACATAATAAATCCAACTACATTACACACATGCTTATACAGTGCCACCTTGTGTTCCCCTTGACCGGGGAAGAAAGTGGGATACAAGTTTAAATAATAAATAAATAAACACCCACATGCTTATTTACACACACATGTTCATACTCAATTTTTCCACAAATGTCATCCCTTGTAGATACATCCCAGCTGATCTGATGTCATCTGAAGTTAAACCTACTGAGTTGAGCTTGATTCCATAAATATAATCTCTTGACTCCATATTTATATATAGTCTCTTTATGCATGTTTATCCTACAGCTTGGGTTCTCTCTCTCATCCGAATACTAATTTGATCCAATCTTGCTTTGCACAAGGTTAACCAACTGCTGCCACAAATGAATAGTTAACTTATAAAATGAGTTCATACAAGTTAAATCATGACTTGCTTTGGGCTCACTATTATGCATAAACATATACATGAAGAAATAATCTAGTTGTCCTACCTTTCAAACTAACCAAGGCTTTTGCTGATGAACCTGAAACAAAAAACAAAATGCAATAAAGTCATATTATTTCTAACAATAAAGTTATTAGCCTTGCTGCGTTTACATCTGACAAAGAGCTCAGTCTTTAAATCCATAAATTGATAACAAGTCCAAAGACATTATATTGTTCCAGATGGATCCAATCCAAGCCTTTCAAGTAGGCTAACACTGAAGTTGGTATTGCTAATTTATCCATTTACTCCAACTTAAAACACCTTCTGCTTAGTCAGCATGGCACAGCATGATTAAGGATGAAATGGTAGATTTGCTGTTTCACTTTTCTGTACTCCACTATTAATATTTTGACTTCATAATTTTCTTGTTAAAAAGAAAGCATTTAAGCCATATCTACTTTATAGATGTAAATTGATTTCAAAACTTTTACAAACTCATACAAGGAAATATAATTCTGGAAATCCAGTTTTGCATAAGGAGAGTTTTTTTATAAAAAATATTTTCATGTTGCAAAGAAAGCATGTATTAGAGATTATAGTTATAATATTCAAAACAAAATTAAAATGTAAAACAAAATACCAGAAGCAAAATAATATAAATTAATGTATATTAAATCAGAGTTTGATGCTATAAGCCAGGCCTGACTAACTGGTGGCTTGAGGGCCAGATGTGTCACGTGCAGGTCATTTATTTTATTTATTTATTACATTTTTATACCGCCCAATTCCCGAAGGACTCTGGGCGGTTTACAACATAGATAGC
>JANHGC010004898.1:24379-37336 GCA_027560395.1 Boaedon fuliginosus | reverse complement strand
GATTCGATCTGACAATCTGCTGAACAAGTCAGCAGAGACTGCAGTGCTGCATTTAACCACTGCGCCACCGAGGCTCATGCCTATCCCAGCTCCACAAAGGCAAAAAATGTCACGATATGTCACATGATACGATTGAGTTTGTTAACTGTGCTATAGGGCTTTGTGCTTGCTCATTTCAGCACCTACTGCTTATTTCTCAATTTATCATAAACTGATTACATTCAAATTTTATTTCCCTGCAAATCAGGATCAAAGTTGTACATTCATAAAAAAACATTTATTGAAATTTCATACAAGATAAAACACAGGATGCCCACAAGGGAAACTTTCGGTGGAGATTACCAAAGTATATTCTTTAATCAACATTACAGAAGGTGCTTTAGTCTCTTTAGTTTTACAATAATAATGCTATATTATTTGAATGTGTAGGTTGCACTGAAATAGTGAATCCTATAGATGGCTTATATTTTACATTAAGGAACTGAAATATTTCAAGATGAAATAATATAACCTGCAATTGTTGCATTAATATATTTATGCACCAGATCAGGTTTTTCTTTAAGAAGAAGAAACTATGAACATGCTTTTAAATTTTATTTTAATATATCTATATTTATTTTTCAATAATTCTCTTTTGATGATGGATTATATCTTTACCCAGTGTTTTAGCTTAATAACAGGCATTACACTATGTAGCTGAATAAATTGTAAAGAAAAATATTATCAAAGATAAGGTGTAGAAAGATGAAGCAGTCTGTTGAATCACTGTCCTATCAAGTCCGGTATTGTTAGATGCAGTCCAGAAGTTTACAAAGATGGACAGTTACAATACTAAGCCTGAAATTATTCCTTCATGTGGCTAACCTTAACAGAATGTTCTATAGATTAGAGAAATTTGTTAAATTAAAAACTTATTATATTTATATTGCCAAAGGATTCCATATCACCAGTATATTATATTTCTATTTTATAACCACCAATTCATACAGTGTTGTATTAAGCTAATAAGATGTTTCTCTATGTCACAAAGCAATGCAAGTTTTCTCAACTAGATTGGCTTATCATAAGGCTTATTTACTCAGCAATAAAAAATTGATAAACATCTATACAGTCTATTCTGACATCCATCGTACTTCAATTTGACTTCCTTGTAAATATGTTTATGATTTTAGCTTAAATTGGGGAATTTAGGTAGTTGACTGTTGGAGAATTATCTAATTTTCTAAAAATGAATTTTAATTATATATTAAACATGTGCCACAGGTGGCAAGCAGAGCCCTCTCTTGTGGGCACGCGCACCGTTGTCCCAACTTGGCTCCGCTGCACATGCATGCGCACCTCCCGCCGGCCAGCTGGTCTTGAGGTCTCTGCCACACAAACCGGTGTGCATTGTGGGGGGTGCCCGCATTACATTTTGGGTATTCACATGCCCACATGTGCGCTTTGGGCACTCGGTGCCCAAAAGGTTCGCCATCACTGATATAGGATAACAGAAAAATTACCTAGTATTTGACATTTTCTTACACTATATTTTGAATGCCATTTTTAACTATCAATTTGACATTCAAAATTGTTGACAATGTCACATACTACTGATTTGTCATAAATATAATAAAGAATACTAAGTTCTGCAGTGTGTTTATATGCCTTATCTTTTGTCTAGCTATCATATATATGCCACACAAGGAGATAGTCTGAAATCTATATGCAAAAGTTCACTCCTCATAGTGAAATTGTCTTCTCCCTTCATTATTACATAACCAATAAGTCTGATCTAGATAGTTCCAGAATTCCCCAAAGAATCTTTGAAACCTGGAATTCTTCACATTTGATTGAAGAATGAAATCTATAAGTTGATTTCTTGCATATTATAAAATAAAAATGCTTGTACGGTAATAATTACATTACTATTTCAAAGCAATATGCAGTTTATCCATTGATATTCTATGTTGTCTTTTATGTCATTTCATGTCTTTCATCAACGGCCTTATCTCAATACTCACTGTGCAACATCAATACATGTTCTACACATCTTTATCAAATTCAATATTGC
Organism: Boaedon fuliginosus; assembly: GCA_027560395.1. NCBI lineage: Eukaryota > Metazoa > Chordata > Lepidosauria > Squamata > Lamprophiidae > Boaedon > Boaedon fuliginosus. The sequence continues at coordinate 35,283 of JANHGC010004898.1, read as the reverse complement.
AAAATATAGACAGGAATATTTGATATTATCTTTTACCATTAAAAGTAATAGTTCCTGTTATTTATGTATCTACATCACACATACCCATTTCTCCGACAATAAGACCGAGTCTTTTTTCTTTTAGACTTGAAAATAAGTACTTGGGCTTATTTTCGAGGGTCTTATTTTTTTTGAGGGAGCAGAAGAACGCACCGTTGGACTCAGAAGCCAGGGATTCTGCAGGCATCCTGGGCACATAAAAGCACAAAAATCCCCGGGCTTATTTTTGAGGTGGGGTAATATTAGGCCCGCCACTCAAAAATTAGGGTTGGGCTTATTATTGGGGTGGGTCATGTTTTCTGAGAAACTGGGTATTTACAAACAAGCCAAACAAACATCTTTACCAAATTGCTTCTATAGTAACTCTCACTTTTACAAAAAAAGGATCCTTCCTTCAATGAACAATTTTCTTTCCACTTCACTGGTGGCTCAAATAGTACTGTATATCTATCCTTCTATACGAGCTACAGATCAGTATATACTGAAGTGATTTGCAGGGGATCAGAATTTCTTCTGCAATACTAGTAATGACGAATTCAATCTTCTCCTTAAATTATAGTGCTGAATATAAGAAGCATGGAATGATGCGGATTTATATTTATGTAAGGAAGAAGTATGCTATACATTCAAGTCCCGATTTTAATTTAATTCCAAGGAAATGACTTCCAACAAGGTCTGATTGATGAATCTCAGGATTCTATATGAAACAAAATTAGTTCTTCAGATCTGATATTTATTTGTTGCTGCTCTATATCCCCAATTGTTCAGTCAGTACTTTCAGACAGGTGTGCCTTCCATTCTCAGTTTAAAACATTTGACATTGTTCCAATAATTTTGCCAGCCTACTAATTTCACCATAGAGTTGGGGCCACTCAAGATAATAGTAGCATAATTTCCCAGATATAATACACAAATTGTTTAAGTATATAGGACGTAGACAGCCATCAAAACAGGACGAGAGAATTGCTTTTCTATTTACAGACCATTAAAAGGTTTACCACCTATATAAATAACATTATCATTTTGGTATATACAAGATTGGAATATACAAGAGAAGAGCTAGAGGTAAACCCGTACTTAATACACTTTAAAAACAGTTTCCCACGAACCAGTCCACTTCTCAGAGTAAAAGTCCAAAAGACACATCTCTCCAAGCATACAGGAGGCCAACGTCATGACAACTACTAGAAGGATGCTCACAGCAAGACAAATTCTCCCTTACTTTATTTACGGCGTGAAGCTCTACTCGCCCTCTCTGCCTACCCCGGAGAGGCATAATGCCCCTCGCTGCCCTACACACAACGCTTCTCTGACCAATTTGAAAAAGCCTGCGTTCTTCCCTGCTAAGGACGGACCCAATCCCGGTTCCGGCCTGCTCCGAGTCTAGGGGTTCAGGGTGCGGTTCAGTCCCACTAGGAGAAGGGCAGCTTATATAAGCGGCTTCCGGCCCTGCTCGGCTGGCCTCTACCCCCCAAGCAGCCCCCTTCCAAAAGTCGAGGGAGAGGCTGGAGGGGAGGCCATCAGAAAACAGAGCTGGGCCAGGCACCGAGAGAGGAGATCGTGACGCCGGCCCCGCGCAGCTCCGGCTCCTACTACAGCAGCAGCAGCAGCAGCAGCAGCAGGAGCAACAAAAGAAGTAGCAAGCGCCGGCGAAGGAGCGAGCCTGAGACTGTGGCTCAGGAAAGGGGAGCAGACGAAGGGTCCGGCGGCTAGAACCTCCATGTCGGGAGTGGGTGAGCAGGAAAGGCCGGCGGCGGGGCAGAGTGAGGGGCAGAGATCGCTACTCACTCTCGTCAGGCAGCTGATCCAACTCCGCCATCTTGAAGGAGCCGCGCCGCTTTTTCAAAGGCTGCCTGTCGCGGTGCATTGTGGGGGAGGAGACGGAGTCCTCTAGCTTTCGCCTGACTGGAGGGAGGAGGCGGGACGTGCGCGAGTCGCTCGCTTTACCCGGGCTCTACGAAAGCTCGGGCGGGAACTCGGCTGTCTCGTGCTTCTCTCTTCGGGCTCGGCGGAAAAAAGTTGTTGCAGTTCATGACAGCTTTACTGTTACCTTCCCACAAGGCGAGAGTTGGAGGAAATGGACGGCTGCATGCATCTGGTCGATGGCTTCATCTATGGGTGGCTCCATCACTGGAGGTTGGACACTTAATTTGTCCGGAATGGTATAAGATCTCCTGATCAGGCAGGGGGTTGGACTAGAAGACCTCCAAGGACCCTTTCAACTCTGTTATTATGTATTCTGGACAGCAGATTATACAGGTAGTCCTCGATTTATAACAGTTTGTTTAGTGACTGTTCAATGTTACAGCAGCACTAAAAAGTGATTTATAACCAGTTTTCACTCTTCTGACTTGCAGGAGTGCCATGGTGACGTGATCAAAATTCAGATGCTTCGCAACTGACTCATATTTATGACAGTAGCAGTGTCCTGATGTGATGTGATGATCTTTGGCAACCTTCTGAGGAGCAGAATCAATGTTCTTGCCATGTGCAAGAACAGATGTAGGGCATTGTGTCACATGAATTCATATATCTCCACAACCTGTTGACTAGATTCCTACTCCATTTGGCTAGTGAAAGCTGCCAGCATGAGAGGAAGTTGGATGCAGATGATGGTTAATATTACCTTTTGAGATGAGGTAATGGCACCTGCCTTGAAGGGAGATGTTTTGTTCCCTCTCCTCAATCACTCATCCTGGTTGTCTTAATTATCTTTTTCCCCATCTTCCCCTTAGATGAGATTGGTGAAGAAGTGATAGAGAGCAAGTGAAGACATCATGAGAAGCAGATTATCTCAATTCTTTTCTATCTAGTTTCAGGCCTGGTTACAGGACTAAAACTGCATTAATTATTTTTGTTGACCTGGGAGTGAGACAGAGTAGTGGAAGTGTAATGCTCCTGATCCTGCTTGATTTTTGGACAGCCTTCACTATAATATCCATAATATCCTGAATGGGCAGTTCAAGTTGGTGAAGAGAAGAGGTCAGGCTCTCAAGCTCTCTAGTATAGGGTGCCTTGGGATCTCTCCTCTGCTGTTCAACATCTACATGAAGCTACTGGTGAAATAATCCCTTGGATGGAGTTGCACTCCTGCATATAAATCAGTTCTGCAGTATGGAGTTTTTCCTGGATTCATGGCTCCTTCAGGAGGAGCAGGTAAAGATGTGCTCAAAAGGACCTGCACAGCTTCACTTTATGTGCCAGTTGCAGCTATTCCTGAAGTAGGAGTTATTGTTGATTAATTACTCTACTCTTGGCCTGATGCTACTTTCTGTACAAGCAACTGCCATCCATGGCTGTCCTCTATAAATGAAATTGTCTTAAGTTGTCTTTCATATACTTTAAAGAGCATACACTGATTTAAAATCATTTAACACTTGTTTTATATGATGGGATGTATAGAGACATTAATTTTTCTGAGGTGTAATATGGGTGTCATGAATACTGATAATTCAGAGCTATTGACAGCAATGCAGATTCTCATTATTGAAGCTAGATTAACTATGGATTTTGCATGAAGTTGCCTGAGATTACCACTTGGCAAATGCAGCATGAAGCCAATTATCTCTCCAAAGGGAGTGCTAATTTTTGGTGTAGTAGCATGTGTTACCTTCTGACCACAGACAACCCTTTTTTGCCCTGTAAAGCTTTTTTGCCCTGTAAAGCCCTGTAAAGATTTATCCTCCCAGACGTATCTACCACAAGAACTGCTTACAAGAATCTCTATTTTAAAGTAAAAAAATCCTCAAATAGAAGGAGAAAATAGGGGAAATGTGCTTCTTTGAGCTTTTAGAGAAAAGCCAAGATATAAATTTAATAATTAACAATTTCTATGGTCTTTTCTATCAGCATTACCAGAAGCAATCTGCCATCACCTGGAATTTAAAGATCCCCTTGTCTAGCAAAGTGCAACATCCAACTACTAATCAGCGTTACATCTCGTAGCTATGCCAACTGCTGAGATGTAACTGCATAGGTTACATACAGGGATGGATTCCTACCGGTTCGCTAGTTATCCACTTTGTGGACATGCTTCCCGATCGGCTGTCAAATGCGCGCGGCGCGCTATTGACATTAAAATCTTCGTGGTGTTCTGCAAACATTTTGATCCAACAGCTGTGCGGCAGATAGCACAGCTGTTGGATCGAAGATTTTGAAGTCAATAATAATAATTATAATTAATAATAATTTATTAAATTTATACCCTGCCTCTCTTCACCGAAGGGAACTCGAATCACGCGCCACGGGCATTTGACAGCCGATCAGGAAGTGCGTCCACAAAGCGGGTAACCAGCGAACCAGAAGGAGCCTATCCCCGGTTACATAGATTAGATTAGATTACTATAATGCGCTCTACATGGGGCTGCCCTTGAAGAGCACTCGGAAGCTTCAGTTGGTCCAGAATGCGGCCGTGCGAGTGATAAAGGGTGTACCTTGGTGCACCCATGTAACAACTCTCCTCCGTGAGCTGCACTGGCTCCCAATAAACTTCCAGGTGTAATTTAAGGTGCTTGTGACAACTTTTAAAGCCCTTCATGGCTTAGGAGTGGGGTACCTAAGAGACCACCTGCTACCACCTCATGCCTCCTAGCACCTAGTTAGATCCAACAGAGTTGGCCTTTTATGGGTCCTGTCAGCTAAACAATGTCAGCTGGTGGGTTCCCAGTCAAAGGCCTTCTCTGTGGCAGCACCAGCCCTCTGGAACCGGCTCCCCGTGGAGATTCGTACTACTACAAATCTGTTGGCCTTCTGCAGAGCCACGAAGACCTGGCTCTGACGGCAGGCGTGGAACTAATAACCCCCGGAAGAATGATTGGTGTATGCTGTATGATTGAGTTGGTTAGGTTTTACTATTTATATTATTGTAATTTTAAATTGTTGTAATTCGCCTCGAGTTGTCCTTGACGGGGGAAGAGAAGTGGGATATAAATCTAATAAATAAATAAATAAATAAAATCCACAAACAATTTGAAATAGAGGCAAATATAGCTACACACAAAGTGAACTCTTCTTTTCAAGATCAATAATATGTAACCACCCAGCCATGTCAGAATAGCATTGTAATCTTCAAGAATTCCAGAGGACCTCTCCCCTCCAAAGGAACTTGCAGGTTAGCAGTACATCCCAATTACCCTTTAAAAATGTATGTCTGGTAATGGATAAGCAATTGAAGCAATCCTGGAATCTTTGCATTATAACATTTATAGATAGCTGCAAGTTGCGAGCTGCACTGGCTCCCAATATCCCTCTGGGAACATTGATCACTATATACTTCTCTTCCTATTAGGTCCTTTTTTGTCTGTTAGTCATGTGAAGTGACAAAATTAAAGTACACATGCTAACAGAATAAATAGTGTAAGAAAAATAATTTCTTATATGGTTTATATAGCTCATAGATACAAATTTGTTCTTAGAGCAGAAATTTTAGGACCTAATTAATCTATTACATAACTGCTTGTGCTTTGAAGCTTTTCTGTTACATAAATATATTGATCTTTTATTTCTATCTTAAAGCCTAGAAGTCTGGAAATGTTTAAAGCTAGTTTGCCACCTAGTAGTGCTCTGTGTGCCAAAAGCAGCACTTTTCTTGCAGGAATACTCAGTTCATATCTATTCAGATAGTTTCAAGACACAATTGTTGGAAGAAATGTACATCTGGGTTCAGTTCCAAGTGGGGAAGAAAGATACTGGAAACATGGTGACTACTTGGAAAGATGGTTTATTGAATAGGATGGGTTCCTGGGCAGAAAAGAGAAGAGATGCTGAGGGTCCCTGGGTTTTATACCTTCTCTGGGTTTCAATTTCCTGGGGCACAGGAAGAGTATTATGATTGGTTGCTGTCAGAGGTCATAGTGATCAACGCTTTGTTGAGTGAGGGCTTCTTCCTGCTGACCTTTAAGGAGACGGTGGTGAGGCCCCTTCTTAAAAAATCTTCCCTGGACACAGCTGACTTGAAGAACTTTCATCCTGTCTCCAACCTCCCCTTTTTGGGGAAGGTTGTTGAGAAGATGGTGGCGCTCCAACTCCTACAAATCTTGAAGGAAACCGATTATCTTGATTCTCTTCAGTCTGGATTCAGGCCCGGCTACAACGCCGAGATGGCATTGGTCAGTGGGCCTGGAACAGGGGTTGTTCCTCTCTCCTGGTGCTTCTTGACCTCTCAGCGGCTTTCAGTACCATTGACCATGGTATCCTGGGGCAGCTTGAGGGATTGGGATTGGGGGGCACTATATTACGGTGGTTCACCTCCTACTTCTTGGGCTGCTGTTGGTGTTGGTAGGACAGATCGGGCCCAAAGCCCCTACTGTGTGGGGTGCCACAGGGCTCGGTTCTCTCACCTCTATTTAACATCTGCATGAAACTGCTGGGTGAGATTCTCCGATGACACGGGGGAGGTATCAGTATGCCAATGATACCCAATTATACATCTCTGCCCCTGGCTGGACCAGCGAAGCCGTTGAGGTGATGTCCCTATACCTGAAGGCTGTGAGGATCTGGATGGCGACCAACAGGCTCAGACTCAACCCTGACAAGACTGAGTGGCTTTGGGTCTTGCCTCCACGTGGTCCAGTTGAGTATCCATCAGTAACTCTGGGTGGGGAAATACCCCCTCGGAACGGGTGTGCAACTTGGGAGTTCTCTTTGAACCGCAGCTCAACTGGAACATCATTTGGTGGCTGTGGCTAGGGGAACTTTTGCACAGGTGCTGCATCAGTTGCGCCCTTTCCTGGATCAAGAGGCTCTTCTCACAATCAATCATGCCCTCATCACCTCTAGATTAGCTTACTGCAACATGCTCTACTTGGGACTACCCTTGAAAAACATTCAGAAGCTTCAAATGGTCCAGAATGCAGCTGCACGAATGATTATTGGTGTACCTTGGTGCACCCATGTAACACCATTCCTTTGCGAGCTGCACTGGCTCCCAATATCCCTCTGGGTACAATTCAAGGTGTTGGTAATGACCTTGAAAGCCCTACATGGTTTAGGACCGGGGTACCTATGAGGCCATCTCCTTCCACTTTATGCCTCCCAGAACCCCGTTAGATCCCAGAGTTGGCCTCCTACGGGTTCCATCAGCCAAGCAATGTGGTCTGGCAGGCCCACAGGGGAAGGTCTCTGTGGCTGCACCAACCCTCTGGAACCAGCTTCCCTCAGGGATCCGGACTGTCCCTAACCTATTAGCCTTCTGCTGGGCTGTTAAGACCTGGCTATGCCAGTGGGCTTGGGATTGTTTGGATGTTAGTATGTTTGTTTGATTATATTCTAAATGTTTTAATGTTGTAATATTAATTTAATATTTTAGATTTTGTGTTACTTTTTTATTTAAATAGATTATTATGGTTGTAAGCTGTCCGGAGTCCTACGGGAGTTGGGCGGCCTATAAATCCAATAAATAAATAAATAAATAAATAGCTTTGTAGGTTTTCTGTGTGCTTGGTTGAAACTTAGTGGGTGATGTAATGAAGGGGCTTTGGGCAATTCCTATTATGGCTCTGCCTGAAGAAGGTAGATCTTTTTTATCGAGAATAGACTGGCTCAGCCCATTAACAAAGGCGGGAGGGCTGAGTTTTTATTTCTCTTTTAGGGCAAATATTCTGCCTTTTTAATATCTCCTAAAATAGTTCACTTTTCTAGGAGGGGGTGGGTTTTAATTTCCAATACCAGCTGCAGTTGAGCCATAAAAGTGGAAAACAGAAAGGTTGAACACAAAGTGTTACTTTCTTCTAATGAATTAAAATGTCTGTGCATTCATTATGTGGCTGCATGGGGAAAAAATGGTTTGGCAAAGTATTATCAGCTGCTTGAGGGGTATCATTGGTCTGCTATTCATTCTTGACTAGCCATTATGCAGTTAAGAAATATGCTTCCTTTGAGAGTTGGTGACTAAGTATCAAATTTGGGCTGCAAAGTCATAGTAAAATCAAGTCCAGCTCTGGGTGTTGTTATAAAACTTACCCCAAGATAAAAAGACTGGAAGGAACCAAAACATTGATTCTGTTGTTGCCACTCTGGGGTGGCGTGGGGTGATTAAAAGGTTAAATTGTGAATGTTTAATGTTGTTCATTACAGACTGTGAGAGTTGGGCAGTTATATTAATTGGTTTAATAAATAAAAGGGTCTAATTATTCTGGAATCCATTCAATATTGCAGTTGATTGGTCTGTAAGCAACAGGAAACCCACCAATGCCAGAGATGCCACTGAAAAGTGCAAAGCAGTGCAGATTTTGGGCAGTCTTTTAAAAGTGCTGTCAGGCAACTTGCTATTACCTCCATAACAGTTTTTCATCCATCACACTGGTGCATAAACTGTTAAGTGCTGTTGTACTATTTGTATTTCCCTTCTTGTTAACATTTTTTGATCCAACTACATTGTTCCTCTCTAGTTTCTGAGGTACAGTATTTGTTAAGTTACTTCCCAGATTTTCCAGCCCAGCTGTTTCTCTGTCCCATATTTCTTTCTGCTTGATGATGGTAGAGTAGGTGTCCTACTCCTCCCATGATGCAGCATGCAAAGTACTTTTAATAAAGAAATATTGCAATATAGAAGCAGATTGCTATGGTAAGTTGTGCGTGTAGAAATGAAAGTTGTGTACATATGTGAGAATGAAAAGCATCTTTGAGTACATGAGGGGGATATACATATTAGGGCTTTGCATCCTTTAAAAATAATTAGAAAGAAATGCTTCAAACGTCATGAAAACAACTGCACCTACATTCATAAAACAGCTCTTCTAGATTAGGCCTCTGCACAAACTTGAAAGCATTATGGCAGAGTCAAGTTAAAGTTGATGTAGTGTTGGTGATACATCTTTTTTCAGGCTTACACAAAAGCCTTCAATAAGCCATATTTTAATGAAAGGTAGAGAGGTGCTATGCTTGTGCTAGGTCTGTAGCACTTTTTTTGAAGCATTTAGATTTCACTCACTTCCCAGCATGCATCACAAGAGCAGGGTAGATGCCAACTCCAAAAAGATTGTTCCTTCTTCAATCAACTGACACAGTTGTTGACTGAGCAACAGGTTAGGATAGGATCCACAAACATTACACTTGACTTCTTACCTTAATACCTTATACAGAAGTAATGTATTTTGAATACAAGAAAACATTAGTATGAAAGTAGCTTTTATTTTTACTTCAAAATAAACACATTAACATTTATTCAGAATACAAATTAAGGAAGATTTGAAAAGCAAGAAAAAAGTGTGTAAACAATTTTAAATTTATCTCCCCTGTCTCTTTTACTAAAAGTTTAATTCAAGGGTTATTGACTTCCCCTCCCTATTTGGGGAGTGGGGGTTGTTGTTAGTTAAAGATGTACAGTATGTCCAAACTAGAATAAGCCAAGAGGGGGGGAAGGAGAAGAAAGGGCAGGGTGAGGGGAGCACAAATACAAAATTGCTCATAGCATTTTTCATCTAACTTTGTGTATTTATCAAAAAATAAAATAAAGGAGGGGTTCAAAAACATTTGTATTATTAATTCTAAGACGTTGATCTTCACCAAAGAGTTGTCTTATAGTTGAACTTTAATTTCAGCAGATACTTCAGTTTCACCTGAGCAATATCATAGACAATGTATCTGAAGAAAGTAATGAAGGAAAAAACGAACAGGTTTTTGCTGTGTTCTTCTGTATTGACAAATAAAATAGGAAAACATAAAGACCATCCTCCAAGCCCTCTCAGATTTCTAAAACGAGCCAAGATGGGTGAGAATTCTAGGATTTTAGCCAATACTTCTGAAAGACAGCATACTGACAGATCAGTGGCATGACAGTTGTAGTAAGGCACTTGTTAAAGTTCCTAACTGATACTGTATTTTAAACCAAGGTGTGGTTTCTGAATTACCACTAAACGTAATTCAATATAGCATATTGCAGAAGAGAGTACCAAGATGAAAATGTGAATAAGAATGATAAAGCAAAGGAGTATATTGACAAAATGTTGAAAGTATCTAATGAAGCAAAAGAGTTACAATGGATTAGAGCACACCTAATCTCTGAATGTATTTAAAATGGGTTTTAATTATTTTTAATATTTTGTAAAATGTAAACCCATAAGATATAATACGTTTCCTCAGTCTTCCCGAGGCAATAATTGGGCAGTTAGTCTTTTGTACATGTAAGGGAAAGAATGGACATCCTTGTCTGCTGCCTTTAGTTATTGAAAACCTTGTGGAAAGTACTCCTTTACCTTTGATCTTTGCTCCTGGCATATACTTTCGATACAGATTTTGAATTCTTCTCCAGGATTACTTCTGAACTGTGGAATATTGACACAAATCTCTTTTTTGGCCTTGATGAAAGCTTTGAGATAGCTAGTCTAGAAGCCTTGGCTATTCAAGCCTTACAACCTTTGTTCCCTCTAGAAATTGGAAATATTGACCAAATCCAGGAAGTTTTGAGGAGTCATAAATTAGTGTTTTGAACAAAAGAAAGCATAAGTGATGGCTGGATGGAAGCTCTAGATATGGCTTAGCTGAGTGGAAAATACCACAGAAAGAATAAGTTGGGGCCTAGTAGCTTCCTTAAGCTCCAGAGCTCTATGTTCTTTCTGTCTGAATGAAAACCTTTTTAATATATATAATATGCCCTTAACAGAAACCTGAACTTCAAGGATACAAAGTGCTATTCTGTGCTGTGCTAGCATAACATATTTATCTGTGCCTAACTGAACTATAGTTTATTGAATTGCAGAACTCACTGAACCAAAACTAATTTCATGGCTCCCAGTGCCAGTTAGATCCCAGAGGGTCGGCCTGTTACGGGTCCCGTCAGCTAAACAATGTCGGCTGGCGGGCCCGAGCCAAGGCCTTCTCTGTGGCGGCGCCGGCCCTCTGGAGCCAACTACCTGTGGAGATTAGAA
>JANHGC010004897.1:277075-290546 GCA_027560395.1 Boaedon fuliginosus | reverse complement strand
CCCCTTACCAATCCAAACGCGATCCTAGCTTTGTAATTCAATTGCAAATTGTCTGCAAAGGAATAGATGTGGCTTGGATACACTCTTGCATGAATTTAAGTGTAATGTCTCTTGCAGTCAGGACTATCTGAACTTACTATGCTGCCTGAGCTTTTCCCTCATTGTAGCCTTTTACTTCAGAACTGAAGAAGCTTCTTGGATGAGAAGTGAAATGTCTTCAAGGAAAAAAAGCTCAGTTGTCCCTTGAAAAAGCACCTTTGGGACCTTTACATTTTCGCTATTTCTCACCAAGTTCTCCCTTTTGTGCAAATTACCTGAGTGATGAAGCTGTACTGTACCACTGGTACAGCTGCAGCATTTCTTACTGGGGTAAGATGAAGAAAGATCCTAAACCAGATTGACAAAGTTCCACTGATTTTGCTCAACAAGAAGAAAGATGTTTTTGAAGAAGTTTTTCCAGCACTGTAAAATAGTAACTGCAACACCTACCCTACACAGGGTGAAATCACGCAAAGATCCAAGAAGGCATCAAAACATTGTTCCTTTGCTGGAGCATGGAAAAACGATGGCAGCATTGCTCTAAAATACAGGTAGTCCTTGACTTATGACATACAAGTAGTCCTTGACTTACAACAATTCGTTTTGCAACCATTCAAAGTCAAATGAAAAAAAATGTTGCTTATTACTGGTTGTTGCACTTACAACCATTGCAGCACCCCCATGGTCAGGCAATCGACATTTGGATGCTTCACCACCAGCATGTATTTACAACCGTTGCATCATCTAAGGCAGGGTTGTCAAACTCCCGGCCCGCAGGCCGGATGCGTCACATACTGGCCACGCCCATGCCCAGTTTAGCGAAGGTGGGGGGAGTCCTGATACGTCACATGACATGCGCATGACAATGTGAGTTTGACACCCCTGATCTAGGGGGTCATGTGATCACCATTTGCAACCTTCCCACTTGGCTTCCAACAAGCAAAGTCAATAGGGGAAACCAGATTTGCTTAACAACTACATACAGCAATTCACTTAACAACTGCAGCGATTCTCTTAACAAAACAAAAGTCATGAAAAACTGCCTTGCTTAGCAATTCTGGTTCCAATTATGTTGTAAGTGGAGGACTAAGTGTCGAGACAAGTGGCCAAGAAAGATTGCAAGTGTTGACAACATTAGGAGGGTATGTGTTCACAGAGAAAAATTGTAATTAATTTATGAGAGAGCCACCCTTGTTTACATCTCTGCAGTATTGTATTTGATGAGGTCCAGGCAGAAGAAGAACAGCATGACTTCAAAATCTAAAGGACTGGTTTGGACAAAACTCAGCAGCACTTTTTCATGCGGCTGTTGATAAAAATAGAATTGCCAACATGATCGCCAACGTCTGATGATGGATATGGCAGAAGAAGAGAAGTATTGTATTTGATGGTCCTGCTCAGCAAAAAAAGAAAAAGAAAAAAAAAGTCTGTTGAATTTTTGACCATTAATGGCCAAAATAAATATGAATGAATAAAATTAAATGAATGAGTGGATAGATACGGAAAAGTCTTAGAAATAGTCATCCAATTTCAACAGTAAGACAGAAGGAGCTATAAAGAAATGTGTCAGTTAATACTTCAGGAATCTTTCTGCACTACTAATGGGGTCATCCCCTCAAAAGTAGCGAGGAAAGACAGGAAGGTCAGCTGTGTGCAGGGGAAAGAAAAGATGGAAAGAAAGCAGAATCCTAGTAGGCCTCACATAAACAAGCCAATAAAAATGTCAACTGTGTGTGTTCCATAGAATTAAAGGAATAAGAAAATAGAAACTGCCACTTAAGTAATCTAACCTACCCTCCTTGGCAGGCCAGTGACTCCTCCAGAGAAATGTTTTCGTAGTTTTGCTAGAAAAGGGAAAGAGAAGAGATAGTTACATAGTCTGGAATATGTGGAGGAAAGCTTTTAAGCTCAGCCACCGAGTTGTAAGCCGGAGAAAAACTGTGCAAAGGAAATGGAATCTGGTCATGGTGTTTTGTATTCTGATTTCTTGCCCAATTTCTCTTTCGTTTTGATATTCATTACAAATTTCAGGTAACTTGGCTTCCATCGCTTTCTGATTCTTCTTGTGAGTATTCTATATCCTTAAAGCCATGCTTCTATTGTCGCAAGAAGAGGAACAATGCAAGAATGGCTAATAAATAGACGAAAGTTGGAATACATTTCCATAGTGTAGGTAGGTCTTCACTAGTACGGTTAATGAACCCCACAAAATGGTCTCATTATTCAAATTTGCACAATTGAAAATGATACTTCTGTGGGAAATAGAGTAATTGGTTCCAGCTCGATATACATAGGCAATTAAAATATTTAATTATAAATTTGTATATGCTTATTAATGAAATTTATAACAGTAGAATGGAATAAACTTGTATCCAAAGCATAGCTGCTTTTTACTGTATGATGCTGTAGTTCAGTGTTTCTCAAACTTCGTTGATTCACCATCCCGTTTTAGAAAAAATTGAATGCTTAACGCCCCCCTGCCAAGCCCCACCCCCAAGCAGGGGGGTGGTGAGCTGCCCAAGTCCTGCCTCTGGAATGCCCTGCCCCTTGCCTATGGCACTGCTAGAGGTTGGGGCAGCCCCAAGTAATGGTGAGGACACAGAGGATAGGAATATACATTGCACCAGCACTGTTCTGACCCACGCATCACTAACAACCGTATGGGAAGGTCTCAGTGAGAAGCCCCTCCCCTCCCTTGGCTCATTGCGCAGGCGCAGCATGGAAGCCAGCTGAATTCTCTGCTGCCCACCGATTGGTTCCTGGCGCCCCTTAATTCCACATGGAGCTTCCAATGCCCCCTTAGACTGTTCCAACGCTCACTAGGGGGCGGTACCGCCCACTTTGAGAACCACTGCTGTAGTTCTTCAAAGTGAGACTTAGTTTTGAGCTTCCCCCAAATGTGGAAGCTTCCTTTTCTCTATTTTGCATAAACAATTATCTGCATCTTAAGACTTCACACATAAATGCAGGTGTGCTAATGTAAAATGGGTGCATACTAGCCTTGAACTAACTGAATTTTGGATGGCATGATCCAAATTTTGGATGGCAGGACTGGTATGATTTAAGACATTGTACAAAATGGAATATTATACTATTTGAATTCACGACCTACTTGTAAGCTTGATTCTGTTGCTGGACTTTCGGTCTTAATCTTTCTAAGGCTGTGGTACAAGTGATGGTAAATTGTAGAGGACGTAGACCCAACTCTTTTCATCTCCCAGAATAACTTTTCCCCTTTTTACTGTAACCATAATCAATAACAGAATAACTGAGTTGGAAGGGACCTTGGAGTTCTTCTAGTAGTCCAATCCCCTGCTCTGGCAAGAAGCCCTATACCCAGGGGTGGGTTTCTACAAATTCGGCCGAAGTGGTTGTTAAAATCAAGATTTTCGGGCCTAAATTGATGCGCGTGCGGCACGCATGGCACAAAAAACAGCTGATTTAGCTACCGGTTCCACTAAATTTAACAACCAGTTTGGCCAAACCGGTAGCTAAATCAGCTGATTTTCAGCCCTAAATTGATGCGTGCGCAACAGCTGATTTAGCTACTGGTTCGTCCAAACCAGTTGCTAAATTTTCGGGCCTAAGGTGATGCGGGTGCATCACATTAGGGCCAAAAATTAGCTGATCAGTTGATTTTCGGGCCCAAAATGATGCGCACGCACACACAAAATGCCCACACCAAGCAAACCGGTTGTTGGATTGGTAGAAACTCACCCCTGCCTATAACATTTCAGACCAAAAAATTCTTTTTTTCTAAGTCCACCTAGTGATGTAGAAGACAAATTTTCTTTCATAGGTACTGAGATTTGAAGAAGAACCATCCCTCTCTGTGCATGAAAATAATTAAATAGAAAACAAGATATACAGTGTCTTGCTATCATCTTCAACATTGTAACATTTCTATTCTAATGAGTTTATATTTACTAGGATTTTCTAAACTACACTCAGACAATTAAAATGTAATCGTATACACAAAGAACAAGGATACACATGAATATGAAGCCCAATTCTATCTAGATGTTTTGGTCTGTACTTACAGGGTTCCTGCTAGTGGCCATGTGACTAAGCTTGAAGTAAAATAAACTGTATGTATATAAGTTATTTGCTTACACTAATATGAATTTATGTATGAATAGGCATAATTGGACGTAGAGGGTTTTATACCCATTTAAACATGTACAGTATAGGATCACACAGTAAACTTTATTTGATCAAAGATGCTTATTCTGCAAACTGTAATACTTGCCAAGTATGAGCTCCTGGCTCAAACAGAGCATCATATGGGACCACATCTTTTCTGCAAGATAAGCCAAATAAACCCCCTGAAACCACTGCTTCATGTTGGGATTTGCATAAGAAATCCGGCATGCCATTCAGTTGGGGACAATTTTGTTCTGCCATATTAGTATAGTCTCAATGACTACTTCCCAGGATTTATTATAGTTGTGTGATGATGTTAGTAAGCCTCTTCCAGATGTTCAGAATTCCCATAGAAGTTTGGTATAACAAATAAAATATCAGATTAGTAGCTACTTTGGGAACTCACTGGGATGAAATATGGGAAAAGAGATCAAGAAAAAATGTCATGGCTCAGGAATATTTTATTTCTCATGAAAATTATAGACATCTTACTGCGTGAGACTTATTTGCTGTTCTTTGACTATGAGATCCAGATTTTTGGTGGTGTGCATGGCATCCATTTATCTGTAAAGAGAAGCATAGCTTGCAGTGTTATAGTCAACACAGTGGCTCAATATAGAACATGCAAAACAGTATTGACATCCTCGATCCTACAGATGGATAATTCTTATGAATGAAACCAGCTTGAAGCACAGTTTGAACCCACTCTGCCATGACATATATTTTTCAGCCAGGCTTATGAAAAATCACCAACAGGGATTTAGTGGGTTTCCCCCACTCCTATTGAAATATTACAGAAGATAACAATAATGTAGGGAGACTGCTAAGTAAAAATAATCACATTATGAAAAAGGCCTGGAGAGACCAATTGTGTAAATCACTGCTAAGAGAGAACAAGCTCTAGATAAAATGTGTTTCTTCATCACATAGATTAAGCCTTTTCCTTTGACACTAAATAATTGATAGACTTTGGCTGAACCTTCCAAAGCTTTCTCTGTGGAGCTGTGGGGTTGCTCTGAAGGTTAGCAAGTGGCAAAGAAAAATGCTCTTAAAAAATGCTACCCATTCACTACTGACACCTAGTAATTGCCGTCTTCCCTAAAGAATGGCCAGGATGCCTTGAAAAGAAAGCCCTGCACCCAAGGAGAGAGAAGGGAAAAATTGCAACCCTGCATTTCCTTTCCACCAAAGTATGCAGCCAAAAATGACTCTGGTTCATTTCTTTAAGCATATCATAGCAGACAAGCATAAGGTTAGGAATAGGCATTAGACTGAGTTTCAAAATCTCTCTCTCTCTCTCTCTCTCTCTCTCTCTCTCTCTCTCTCTCTCTCTCTCTAAGTATTCTTAGAGACAGACAGCAATAAGTTTGTAGGGGTTCTTGGGGGAACCAACCTCTGGAACTAATCTCAAAGCCAGAACACTTGAGGGGATTTATTAGGGTAACTGTGATGAAGGTGCTCTGACAATTTGAAAAGTAGCCAACATTAGTAATAATGCACATCTCACTTCTTCCATTGTGTAGCATAGATACTGGAGGTGGAGAAAAGGAGGAGAGGAAAATAGTGCTACACGCATCATGACATCATCACACAAATGGAATGATGTACTGGCCCAAGCAACATAATAGGAGGAGGACGGTGGGTAGGATATGTTTGCCATCTTGAGCTGTTTGTACAAATAATAAAAGGCATGAGATAGATAGATATATGGATGGATGGATGGATGGATGGATGGATGGATGGATGGATGGATGGATAGACAGACAGATAGACAGACAGACAGACAGACAAGCATCATTTGCATTATGACATCAAGATGTGTGATAATACTATAGTTTTGGCAAGGCATCTGGTTTATTCAGAGCTAGCTCCTGAAAAGGAAGCCTATATGACTGTAGGAAATATTAATAGTTATGCTGAAGAAGATGAAGAAGAAAAACAAGCAACACTCTGAAGATTCATGTTTTTCAGAGCATGCTTTACTCTGCAACCAAGACTTTACTCTGGAGATATTTTCTTAAATTCAGGAAGGGGAAGTGCCAAACTTAAAGGAAATATGTTTTAAACTGCTTATTCTATCAGAGGAAAACTAAAATTAATGATGTAGCTAGACAGGTTACTCAAAACACTACCAAACAGAGACCTAGGTGCTCCTGAACTCATAATACTTGTGCTCAGAAAGAAATAATGTCTTTTTTTAATTCTTCCATCTTATATTGTATCTGTCAAAGCAGATGTATCTTCAATAGCCCTTTTCTCCTTGGCATCAATAGTCCTTAACTCCTTGGCATCTTAGTAAGTAAGCAACTAATAGTTACTAAGAGTGCTTGCAGCCTGTGTGAGGTAGGTTGACATTCTCTTGCATCCAGCAACCAACCAGTTTACCAAACTCCTGTTGATAGTATGCCATGTGGTCTCTTTGCACCCTGTTACTTCACCTACTATCTCTATATATGGCACAAGTTATTGAAGACCCAAGTGAACTGTAGGGCAAGCTTCCCTTGGTAACCTGGTGCCTTCTAGAAGTGTTGGGATTGTGATTTCCAGAATTCTTGCGGTTGGCAAAATATTGTTACGCAAAGTTAGAAATAATTATGACTGTATAAATAAAAACAGACATAGCTTGGATTGCTCTTCAGCTGCTTTGACTTCCAGATCCATTCTTAGACTTCTTTTGTTGAGAGGATGTGGAACTAGGTCGGTTTTAAATAAACCACATTCATGGTATTTAATTTAAATATGCATTTCATTTTACCTCATGTTTGACTGAACCCACTCACTTTTTTGGGATTGCAAAATTTGACATTTTAACCCAAAGGTCCAAGATAAAATGATCATGTCTTTCTATTCCATAGTGGCACTTCCCAGAACATAGTTTTGACTATCAGAATCATTATAGGAAACACTATAATCACATTATTTAGCAATCACCTGACAGAAATAATGGGCGGCTCCAAGAAGATGGAAGACATTAGTTTCTTTTTGGATAAGAGTCACTCCCTGAACATTTATTGTTAAATGTGGACATGTGAGATACAGCCAAGAGACAACTACTTTTCTCACATGTCTTTCTTATCTTCACAGTTATTACAATGCTGTTACATATGAGAGGATATAAGGATAGACTTCAGGTCTAGGAGAACTTGAGTTTTGCAAAGTATCCATTGTGGAATACTGTATATGATAGAATTAGTCAAGTGCTAAAATCTGTCCTCCATTTCTCCCATTTTTTTCCTTTACAAAATAAGTCTCTATTTTTTCTTTATTCTTAGGATACTTTTGAATTCCTTTAGGGTTTCTTTCAGTCGTGGTTTTGAATCTTTGAGTTCTTCCTTGTTACTCTGCTGTCTCCCTTCTGTTGCTTACACATCCCGATCTGAAAAATCCCTAAGGGGGGTATTCTTTCAAGCTGTCTTCTTTTGGGATAATCAACAAGGAAATTGTAGAAGACGGAAGAAGCTATTGTAAAATGAAAGGTAGAATATTCACTATATTGCTTGGCAACCCCTGCAATAAACAAAGTACAAGAATCCCACATTCCACCCAGGAGAATTTTGCTATTTCTTTCTTCATTTGGAAATAACAACAATTATTATCCAGGTTGACTAATAAAGTACTTTCCTAATAATAAATAAGTGCATTGGAATGAGGAGAGATAGAAATGATGTATATTTCAGTTCAGAATAAATTCTCAGGAGTGGTGGGGAGATAGATGATAGACTGGTTGGAGACGGAAAAGGCTGGATGGCATCCCAGAATAGTCCTATCATTGGGAAAGTTCTAAAGAACTTGTGATTCATGGTGCTCAGGTTCAGGGGAGGCTCCCAGGTGCTTAGTGGCTGTTTGACCAGCATACTGCTTTCTTATGTAAACATCTTCAAACTTTTAGCATCATTCCATTTTTATAGGTTCCAAGGGAAACACAGGCAGACATTCTCCAAGTAATGTCCTGAGGAGATCAGAATGCTTGCAATAGAGCTTTGCAGCAGCTGGACTATAGAATCCAAAATATTTATGCCAAAAAAGCTTTGCTGCTTTCTGCCACATGGATTTACTCTTGATTCTGAAATAGATCCAAGAAATGCTGCTCACAGCAGATGGATTTCTAAATAAACAGCTAAAGTCAAGGTTTTGATAACATTCATTGTATCAGTGTGGAACTCCAAATGCGTAATTTAGAAACAAAACATGCCATACTGGGGGACCAGTAGAGGGTTTTCCTCCCTCCCTTTTCTTCTAACTTTCATCCAGCTGTGTTAAAGACTAAATGGTCTAATTCAACCTTCCCCAGCCTGGTATTTTCCAGATGTATTCAGATAAATTTATGAAGTCTTCAGCCTCTAAGACAATTCTGGACTTTCTATTCCTAACTCTCCTGGAGGGCATCAGTGGATAAATCGATCCAATACACAGTTAAAGTATGAAGTTAACTTTGGGCACTTGTATGCATAATAATGTTAACCTAGAGTAGAATGTATCTAGGAGACATAACACTGCAAGAAACTCCGTGAAATATCAAAACACAGTGATTAAATTAGTCAAAAGTCATCTAATCCAAAACATACCATACACAGAATTCTTAATCACTGACAAACAAGTAAAAAAGATTTTCCGAGTTCTGAATCAGATGGCTTGGGTAAGAACTGACACAAACATCCTGTATTTCAATATTCTTTTTGTTATAATTACAATTGACGAATATCTTAAGTATTTGTCTTTTCTCAAGCATAGATATTTGAGGCAAAATGAAAACGCATGAAAAATTCCTTAAATATTATCTAGGCCTGTCACTGCCTGAAATTTATTTTGTCCTTTTGTTATGGTCACAACTGAATCCTGGAATTTTGGCCATGAGTCATTGTGGTTATTCAGTGAGGTAATCGTGTGTCCACTTTTCTCAATTACCAGAATCTGAGATCTCCCCATTGTGGCTGTTAAGTGACAGCATGGGTCATTAAGTGACTGTGCAGTGGTGCCTAGGGGGTGTGGGAGCCCCTGGGAGGTATTGGCTGACTAGGCCCATTGCTGTACAGACCCATTCCCTGCTCCACCATGCCTAGGTCCACTTACCTTTCTGATACCTTGTTTCATCCTACCTGTGGGTCCTATTCATATGATGGTTCGAAAGGCTATTTCTCCAACGATGCAAGTTGGAGACAGGACCTTCTGAACCGTTATGAGAACAATGGCATTTGTTAGCATTTTCTCCTCCAGAGAGGTAAATGGTAACAAAGGCAGCATTCTGAGATGCTCTGGGTCTCAGTGTTCTGAAACAGGCTCAGAACTTTTCAGAATGCTGGCTTGCTAGTATTTTTTTGAGGTCTATTCCACCAGGATATTCCCTCACTGCATGGAGCAGCTGAGGAGAAATTCCTCAGCATGCTAGCAGAATGGATCTCAAAGCTTCTATCCCCCCTGTTTGTTACCTTCCCTGCTGGATTCCCCATTGACTTTCTGGGGAAGCCGACAGAAAAGTTTGCAAATGGCAATCACATGGTTGCTGGGTGCTTGGCAACCAGTCATAAATGCAAACAGCTTGCTGAGTTCTTGAAATCCAATTGTGTGACTGGGGTGGAGGCTGGTGCAACATTTTGCAATGCCTGTTCCAGGACTTTTATGACATAAGTTGAGGATGACCTGTAAACAAAATTGGGTGGCACTCTCCCAATTAATGCTTCCTTTTCTGTCTCATTATAATGGAAAACTCATTATCTTTCTTTATTGGGATTTTTCTGCTGGACTTGAATTCTCCTCATCCCACAGACACATTTAATCTGGTAGCCCCATAATCTATCTCGACATCTTGAGATATTTACTGCTCATCTTTTTCTTCCTTTCATACAAGCAGGAACGTGTCAAGACTGCTTACTTTCTAGAACCACATTTGGCATCAGAATGTTTCTCTCACATGCCGGCCTGTAATTAGAATCACTGATGCTCTTTCATAAGTGCTAGAAGCTGAGGAAAATATATATTTTTTTAAATAACCCACAAAGATGAAGATTTTACTAAATATTTTCATGGGTTTTACTGGAAGAATTTTGATGTGCTGTAATAGAGTATCCTTCTTTCCCAGAATTTGCCTTGGGAAGGAATCAAAACTTTCATTGGCTAAAGCATTAGGATACTTACGTTGCTTTTTGCAGATGTGGAGTGACTGACAGTTTGAGAATTTTCTGTTGTCATCTGCACATGAAAATGGATGTGATCAAATAAAATGTGTTATTAGCCCTCTGACAGACATATAATTTATTTAGAGCCTCACAATTCAGCCAGTTGTGTGAAATCAACCTAGGTTCACAAAATCTGTTTTTAGTTCCTTGTCTATTCCCCTATTTCCTGTCTGCCTTTTTGAACAAAATCATCCCATACTTCCTGTCTGATGTTTTGACATTAAGTCCCCTGTGATAGGCTTCCCAACTGATGTGCTCCAGATGTGTTCGACTTCGACTGCCATAATACTAAGCCAGCTTGAGCTTTGTGGTTCAATAAATCTGGTGGGCACCAGATTGAGAAGCTTGACAATGGGAATAAATTTGGGGTACCCTTATAACAAATGAATGAATTTTGTTTCTTTAGAATAATCCCACTAACAACTTGTTTATATTTATTACTTGTAAAATAATGCATTTTATTCATTTTTCAGTGTAATATTACAGAGTATCATGAATCAATAAAAAGTATTGTTACAAGGCATGAAACTCTTCTTCCTCTTTCCATTCTGATCAATTGTCAGAACTGACTACAAAAACAAAAAGAACCTTTCAGACTTCTCTTTGCAAAGAACCCTAAGCTTTGGATTTCACTTTCATACTGTCAGAATCTTAAATATGGCCAGATTGGTAATTTTAATTATACATTAGAAATTAAAGTGAGGTTCACCAGATGATTTGCTGAGGTTCCTGAAAATAGGTAAACCTAGATGAATAATATGGTTTGGGGTAAAAACCGCACAGGAGTCCGTGAATGCCATCCTTAAATCAGGTAACATTTAGTGGTTGAACATGAGTTTTTAGTGGTTAAACTCAGTAAGTGACTGTATTAAGGTGTGGATATTACTTCAAAAGAGAAACGTTTAGAAAAATTGTGAGGGCTAGAGGGATGAACAGTGAAACCATGCAAATATATTTTTAATTGACTTATGTTATATCTTACCGTCTACCTTCTTTTATCTGGGCTGTATGGGCAATAGTCTCTTCCTGTGTTACCTTTCTATAAGAACAGGTTGACTCGGTATGCAAAAGCTGTGAAAAACATGAATTTTGTGTTAGGAATCATCATGAAAGGAATTGAAAATAAAACCAGCTGCATTGCAATATCTTTTCGGAAATCTGTTACATATTCATATCGGAATACTGTAAACCAGTGGTTCTCAACCTGGGGGTCGGGACCCCTTTGGGGGTCGAATGGTCCTTTCACAGGGGTCGCCTAAGACCATTGGAAAACACATATTCCCATATGTGGTCCCAAATAATTTTATGGTTGGGGGGTCACCACAATAGGAGGAACTGTATTAAAGGGTCACGGCATTAGGAAGGTTGAGAACCACTGCTGTAAACTGTTCTGGTTATCACACTTGAAAAAGGATATAATAGAGCTGGAAAAATTGCAAATTTAACACAGGATGTGATGGCTATTATCCTACCTGGTTTTAAAGGGGAGTGTATCAAAGGAGTTTTAGTCCTGAAGACTTAATGGCACCTCTGGATGCACCTCTGGACACTGGTTCCAAATAGGTGTTGCCGGAAAATAATGGAGAACTTTTATCTTCATCCTGTACTTGCAAGCATCCCAGAAGCATCTGGTTGGTCACAAGGAACAAAAATATACTGAATTAAGATGGGCTTTGGCCTGATCCAGCAAGATGATCCTCATACTCATCAGTTCCTCAGAGTGAAGGTCTGTGTTTTATTTCTATGTACACCGTAGTGTTTAATCTGCATGTGTACATACATATACATTGCTTTTACAAATTCTATGCAAATCTGTGACTTTTGTTCTCTTTCTCTGTGATGAATATTCTCCCTTTCCGTCTCTTGGCACTAGGGAACTTCCTAGCAAAGCCTTAGATCTATTTCAGAGTCCTAGAGTGCTTCTGTCACTGCTACAATTAGTATAAATTATTATATTCTTATTGTTAGTATGTTAAAACAATTTATACTAAAAACAGTACATAATTCATGTTAACTGAGTAAACAAGATGTGAATATCCAGGGAAGAATGGATGAGTTTTAAGTATTTCGGGCTAATTTTCCTTCAGATCACTTCTTTCTAGAATAAACATGGATTATTATTATTATTATTATTTTTTACAATCATTCAGTGAACACTAGAAAACCTGGTTGGAAAGAACTCTGTTTAAAACAGCTATATGCAGACTGTGGTTGATGTTGTTCCAAGATCTGCCAGGCAGCCCCCTTTTATATCTTGGCCAGAAGTAATTTTCAGCCTCACCCACCTCCTTGTGAATGTTGATATTCAGAGATTTTCAAGACTTTGCTTATTGTCTATGTCCCACCTGTGCCAACAGGCAACTTGCGAGAGTCAAATGTCAGTTCCAACAGGTAGACCAGTAGGAATCAGCTTCACAGGAAGACTAAAACTACTTTTATTGAAAGTGGATGTAATAAAATAATCTTGCAAATCCTATTGCGCTGTACCTCCTCCATCTTTTCATACTTCTGTGAATTGGGAGGGGGTATCTGCCTTCTGAATAACTTCTGCTTGTTGGAAAGATGTATTTCTCCCCCCCCCATTGCTTTGGTAACAAAGCTTGAATATCTAACACTCTTCTGGAAGGTGCTGAAGAACTGGTTCTGCCAGTGGGCCTGGGGGACGCAAAGTGGGATGGAACCCATTAAATGGCTCGTGTGATGTGTTGTCACCATGCAGATGGTTATGGGGGTTATTTTATTATATTGTTTTATTAATTTATTATATGATTCTCTCTTTTATTAGTTTTATTGTTTTTTTATGTAAGGTTTTTATATTCTTGTAAGCCGCCTTGAATCGCCATGTACAAATGGGTAGCAATATAAATTTCTTAAATAAATTCCCTAAATAAATATTGTTAGCAATAGAGAATATTCCCCAAGATAAGGGGCTGCTCTGTAGAAGTTTGTGAGATTGGTTGCAGTAAAACAGGCAGCAGACAATTACATTTGTTAGAAATGTTTACTTTACAGTAAAACAGAGTCTAGTTATCTAATACTACTACTGCAACGCGCTCTACATGGGGCTGCCCTTGAAGAGCACTCGGAGACTTCAACTGGTACAGAATGCAGCCGCG
>JANHGC010004897.1:179182-191739 GCA_027560395.1 Boaedon fuliginosus | reverse complement strand
TTTCTTTCCGCACTCTCCCATTTTGTTAAAGTTATCAGAATCCAAGGATATTATATCCAAGAGTATTATATCCAAGAGTCTTACTTTCTGAATCACAAGTTTATCCAAATTAGTCCAAATTGCTTATTTTCTAATTTCCAAGTTCATATAGCTCTAATTACCCCCAACTTCATCCATGCAGCAAGTGGTGGTGGGGGATTGGAGACAGACCTCCTCTGGAACACTGTGTCTCTTTCCTTTCTCCGCTTTTCCTATCTACTGCAGCCACTTTTAACAGTTTCTTTGGGGTTCAGTAATCAATTCAAAGTCTCTGCTCACCCAATCACGTCACCACATGGATTTTTTTCTCTCCCTCCTGCGCTCAGCTTGTCCCGAGGGCTCCGGCTAATTGGATGCCATTTCTGGCTCCTTCCCACCTGACACTGGCTAGAGCTCACGGGGTGGGGGAGGGATGCGCATAACCCCTTCTACCTCTCCCACCATGCTCCTTCGCTGCGCCTTCCCTACAGGATGGCTCAGACACCTTGGGGGGGTCCAGAAGTCAGGGGGCCTGAGGAGAACGCGCGGAGCTCGCGAGGCTCGCGCCCAGTGTCACCGGAAGTCACCCCGGAAGATATCCAACATGCAACTTTCTGACTGCTACTAGAGTTCCAGTTTCTGCCTAACCAATAGTGGGAGATGCTGGCCGATGGAGAATGACATTTTATGTATTTCTGTGTCTAAAGTATTTCCTTTTTTATTGTAAATTGCTTTGATATGTTTTATGGAAAGTAGAACACTAGTTATTTAAGGAAATTAAACAATGAAATACTGCTTTTACCTCATCTGAACTTTATTTTCTACTGGAAATGTATTTATTTTATTTCTTTGATATTCTGCCTTTCTTCCAGAAACTCAGAGGGTGGGATATTTACAAGGAAACATTACTGTAGCTATTAAGACTGGGTGGTTCTCTCACTACCAATGTCTACAGATATTTGCAAGACATGAGTGTGACTTTGACAGGTCCACTTATGGCACCACAACAAAATATTACGTTGCTCAGAGAACAATGTAAATCAAGCCACTGTGGTTTGTAACTCAGGGTGCAAAGTCAGACTTTATCACTTAGTGTTAAGTAGCTGTAAGAATTTAAAGGATAATGATTTAATAATGAAACAAAAAACAGCTTAAGAGTAGGACAAAGCCCAGTCAGTGACTTGATATTTCATGATACTGGGTAGTATATTTGTCTATTGTGAAAACATGAATGTTTATTAGAATTAAAAAAGAATAGTGTGCTTCTACTCACTGTGTTATGTGGAAATACAGTATTGAATGTATGTGATGAAACATAAACTGCAGGAGATGGTAAAACTGAAAGAAAGGCAAAGAATGGATTGGTGCTGAATGCATGTAGATGGAGTATAAAGCAAGTGACCAAATAAAATAAATATATTTAGATTTTTTGTTCATAAAATGAATTAAAATAAAATCAGAAAATGTATCTACAAAGGAACAGTGAATGGACTGAGAGGAATGGGGAAACCAAGGAAGTTGTGATTGGAAGGGGTTGATGACATCCTTTAAAAAAGGAGGGGAAAAAATTTAAAGCAGAAGAGGTAATATAGTTTATGAAATGTGAAACGGATGTAATGGAAGCAAAGATGGATTGTAAGAAACATATGGAGTGGTCTACTGAAGAATATTGGTGTAAATTAGTTTTAGATTATTTCTTATTTTTTCCTTTCTTTTAATCTTTATCACTGATGTCTGATTCTATGGAATTTCATGTAATTTTCCTTGAGAGTTACAAGTATGTAACAGTTCCCATCCTAGATAGTAAAAGTGTCCTAGATGCACACATTTCACTATGTATATTTATGATGCTGTTTGAAAGGGAAACCCAACTTAATGCACTGTCAATAAAGACCTGAGGTGTATTATCGGTGGAGAGAATAGAGAAAGGGTCAGAGAAGGTCTCAGACAAAGTGGGAGGGAGCTGGGTCACAGCCGCATGACAGAGCATATCGCCTTGGTCTGCCTGTGGGATTCTCCTCAGATGAAGTCACAATTACCACACTGAATATTAACATGCTGGGAAAGCCATCTGTAGAACCCTCATCTGACTAAGAATGAGGACACAGCGAGGAAAGGCAACTAATTTACAGTTGCTCTGACTTAACCTGTGATCAAAACTCCATTAGGGGCTTACATTTAATAACATTTAAAGTAAAATTACTTATTTGAAGTAGTTTACAAAATATACCCAGTGAGTAATGTGTGTACTTTAGTCCAACAAAGATAATAATGTGGTTGCTAATTATACTTTGTCTGCACACTGAAAGCCAGAGGTAACTGTGCAGCTTAATACAGAGAGAGAGAGAGAGAGAGGGAGAGAGGGAGGGAGGGAGAGATTCTCCTCCTTCATTAACCCACATTGCTTTCTAGTAATAAAACAACAGTCTTCTGTGAAAATATGTATTCCACTATTCCATGCTCTTTTCAAGAACATTGATCATTCATGGCAAATATTATTGGAGAAACTTCTACTTTTTCATAATAAATGGTATTGGCATTTCATTTACCTCCTGATGTGTAATACTTAAGCTTCATATTTGGACAGAGCTAAGTCAAATAAGGGCAATTACAATTATTTTAGGTAGATAGGCCTGTTCAGTTAGACAAGTGCTGGTGGCACAGTGGTTAAGTGCAGTATTGCAGGCAAACTCTGCCCACAGCCTGCAGTTCAATCCTGATGGGGCTCAGGGTTGACTCAGTTTCCATCTTTCTGAGGTCAGTAAAATGAGGAGCCAAATTGTTGGGGACAATATGCTGACATTGTAAACCACCCAGAGAGTACTGTAAAGCACCACGGAGAGGTTTATAAATCTATGTATTATTGCTACTGCTAAATGCTAGACTGTCTCCAGTTCCAGAGGGAGCTTGGAATTTTTCCTAAGCAGCTGGTGGGCAGCTTGGCCCTGGCTGCACCATGAAATGGATGCGTGTCTGAGGTTTTGGCCGGGGTTACTCCTATGTGCCTTCTCTGTGCCAATCCTGGGTTCACAATGGTTTTCTGGATCCAAGAAAAAGGCAAAAAGATGAATCCAACCAGAGTAAGAGCCCATTTTCAGGCCTCATTGTAGTAGCAAGGTTGGTGAAACATTGCTATTTCTCCACCTTAGAGCATATTCTAATGGCCACCCTGTGACCCTGTGATCCATGCTGGTGTTTAAAGTGACCTGGGGAGGCATTGGCCACAAGACTACCTATAGGGCCACAGTAAGAAATGTTCACACTGTCTGACAGATAGTCACTTATATTCACTTGGAGAGGGTCTCTGGCAGGCAGGTCCAAGTGAGTTGTCTGGAGCAATGTAGAGAGTAATGGAGATTTCCTTGACAGAGAGAGATAGAAGATATGTTGTCAAGAACACAACTAGTAGATAAACACTGTAGGCATCCAAATGGGGGGAGGAGCAGTTCAAAAGTATGTCAGATAAGCAACCTCCAAACTTACATGAAGATAAAAGAGAGACAGGCAGAAGCAAATTCAGACTTACAAGATACTTTTTAGCCAATCTTAATAAAAATAGTTTTGGGCACAGATAACACAATAACAAAATAACAGAGTTGGAAGGGACCTTGGAGGTCCTGTAGTCCAACCCCCTGCCCAAGCCCTAAACCATTTCAGACAAATGGCTGTCCAATCTCTTCTTAAAAAATGAAGTCTTACAATGTTATCTGGGCTAAGATTCTATGAGTCCTGTTGAAATGGACAGCATGCTGTAAGTTTAGCCAATTGACTGTTACATCCAAATCCCACCTCAGTTATTAAGGTGGTCTGGGAGGTGGCCCATGGGTAGGTCTAAGCAAAGATATCAACCTCTTTGAGTCCTCCTGGCTTTGTTGCAGAGGGCCTTAGAGGAAGCAGACATATCTGGCCCACTTCATGATATACAGAAGTACAAATACCTGGTCTTGCTTGACAGTGATCTTGCTTGTCCATGGCCTATGGCACAGCTGGGATGATGGTGCTGCATCCATCCTCATGTTCCTTGAGCTCTCAGCTATTTTTCAACCATCCTTCTGAATCAGGGTCCCTTGGAGTGGGGGACCCTATGCTGCAATGATTCTCCACCATCCTCAGTAGTTGGTTCCAAAGAGTGTGGACAGGAGGGGAGATTTTCACCCATGGTTTCTCACTTGTAGGATGGCCAGAGTTATTTATCAGGTTCAGGATCACCAACGTGATAACGAAACCCAACCGTACAGTTTTAAGAGCTTGTCACCATCTTTAAATATAACTATCTATCTTCCCTTTCATATTCACATCTCATTAAAAAAACAAATCCATAAGCTTTGTCAGTCATTCCTTGTCAGCAAAAGTCTAGTAAGAGAAATCAGATTAAAAACTATTTTCCTCTTAGCCCTGATAGACTAAATTGACTTTATAAATCTTCCCTGAATTTTTAAGGGTCTCACATTTTAATGTTTGCTTTTATGTTTTTTATCTGATTGTTCAGTACTGCCTCGAGTTGCCTTTGGTGAAATGGGTAATTATTTCAGTTTGATTTGATTAATAAATTAATTTGATTAATAAAATGATTAAGCCCGATTGTGTAAATGAATAATATTTGAAAATATATAAATTATATCTAATTGGGACATTACTCAATGGGTAGTTGAGTGTTCAGGCACGCAGTGTGAAGCTTGACCTACTGAAGCTCTCATTTATTGGACAACTCTCATCTGCGCTCATGGCTGTACTTTGGGGAGCACTAATAAATATTGCAATAGTTCTTATAAATCAGAGTGTTTTCAGGCCACTTTCTTTGGATGCACATTTATGAATGAAAACAATAAGGCCAATTCAGGCTGCTATTTCAGAACTGGAGCTGCAGGTCATCTCTAGTCAGTGCTTCTGATACACGGGCTTCATATTTCACTGCTTGTTTTTCCACAGCTAGGTAAATATTTCCAGGTTTCCCCATATGTTTATGTGTGTATTTGTATGCGTGTGCATGGTGCGTGCGCACACATAGTCACCTTTTAGGGAAAGGTGCTTCAGCAGCCATTCCTGGCAGTGGAAATGATGTGGCTTCTGCCAAGCTCTGTCAACTCTGATTTGTGTTAGGAGTCTAGCATTCCTTGGTGCTTCCTATCATCTCCCTGAGTTCAAAGAGCCCTTAGTTGCTTGTCTTTGTCAAAAACCCTGTAGGAGATCTTTTATGTCGAAGATGTAGGATTTCTCCCCATGACTTTGATTATTTATTCATTCCACTTCTCTGGTGTACTCTAGGGCTGCTATCACTAAGACCCCTTGTCTGCCTCGGAGTTGCTCTAAAATGCATGGAGCTTTACTGCCTTTGAAACTATGGGTTTAAAAAAAATAAAATAAGATACGGTGAAGAAGCGTGCTCTTTCTTTCCTTTTCTTTTTTTTTTGAAGTTCTTTTTTTCTTTTTTTTTCCCCATCCACAGTTCCACAGCACATTTTTCCAGCCTTCCATTCTCCTTTGCCAATTGACATGCGTCACCAAGAAGGAAGATACCATTATGAACCTCACTCCCTTCATGCGATTCATGGGTAAGTCTTGCAAGTTCACTTTTATAGCATAGCCTTTCTTGCGTTTTAAGAGAAGAAATACATCTGTTACGGCTGCCTTTCCCTTTAGAAAGGCTAAAAGGGTTTCTCCAAAGCCTTTGGCTGAACTTCTGGAGCATATGGGAGCTATATTGCATGATAACATCTCTGATGGGCAAACAAGGGGAAGGCTCTGCTAGGGGAGCAACTAAGGCATTTTTATTCAGTGACCAACTCATTGTATTCCTGGCTTCGCCAAAACCTATTACTGTTTCATATATATATGAAATGACCTGAATGTCCCTAAGATTTGGAAATGGTAACATTGTATAAATCGAAGTGATATGCATTTTATATAGGCGCTGTCATTCCATTGTATATAATTCCATGGCTGGTCATCTGTGTGATTGTTAGAAGGGAGATCATGCCATTGTGTCTGAGTGCATTGATTCATAATCCAACATTCCATGGATATACAGTCTTCTTTTCAAAAAGCAAGTTTCTAGTCCTTTCTGTTGGATACGTGACTAGAGCTAATAATGGATTGACTCAGTGGCTGGGGCTAGCCTATTGTCACAGGAATGTCAGTGATTTTTTTTAATCTGCTTGTTCTTTCTAGTAATTAAAATAAATTGAATAAATTACACCAATACTCAAATCACTGCAAATAAACCCATGTGCCATAATGAATGTAAGAGTTCAGTGTTGATGACTGCATCAGTGCCATTCACAGCAGTCAACAGCAAAACGTAAATCTGGAAGTATGAGATTATCCCATGGAAATTGTGGAATAATAATCTAAAACGTGGATTAATTGGTGCTATTCTTACTAGAAACAGTGTATTCCCTCTGCTAATACATTAACCCGCTGCAATTACATATTCCCACATTATAAATCTGGAAAAATGAATTCTGTGGCTTGTAAGAATTATGCACAAAAAGTACCTGTGCGTGTTTAGTTTTCCCCTGAATGGTCCATGCTGTGGATGCAGAAGTATTGATCATTTCAACACTATTTGCATACTTCACTCTCTATTGCCAAGGCAAATAGAGTGATGTGGAACTGCACAGGCAATAAAGGCTCAGGCACTGGAAATATTTATCTTTCTGTCTTTGAGATTTTAGCCAATTTTGCTTTCAGGATTGCTTTTGAAACCGTACAGTCTACCAAACCTAACTACAGCGACCAACAATTGAGATTCTCAATTGTCCGAGCGTGTACCTGGCATCGTACTGCAGCCTCTTTTTCTATATGGCACAATACGCTTGCCATATAGATGAACTTGTTTGCTCTTTCTACTCCAGTCAACTCTGGATTAGAACCCCACCCTTCATCAATATTGCAAAACCTTCTTCGGTGTCTCAGAGGTGCACCAACCTTCCCGATGAATTTGTATTTCTGAGTCTTTCTCACCGGCAAGTGATAGAGAAGGATTTGCTGTAAAGCAACACAAGACTTTGGAGAGAGAGAGAGAGAGAGAGAGAGAGAGAGAGAGAGAAAAGTCTCTCTCTCGAGAGAGAGAGAGAGGCATCAAGGGGCTCCTTAGCTGCTTCCAAATCTTGTAGCAATCGGAGTGGGGTGGGGGAGAGAACCCTCTTTTCATCACAGCATAATGAAGAGCTGCGCAGCTGAGGGGGCTTTCCTCCCCCTTCCTCTTCTGGAATGCTGTTTCCGGATATTCCCCCCCTATTTTTTATTTTTGAGAAGAAGAGGAACTGCTGTGAGGATGAAGGCACTCTGAAGGCCTGACAGCTGGGCAATTTCATGCAATGAAGAGCTGCGGAGGTCTTTGAAAAGGGTACTAACTGCTTCATTGTTGCACAGAAATACCAGGCACAGTGCCTGGGACAGAATGTGCTTCTCTGGCTGTTCAGAGTATCCCTCGGTGGGTTTATCACAGCCTAGCAAGCTTGTTGATTGCTGCCGCAAAACGTCCCATCGTTCTGAGGGAGACCATTAATAAAACCTAAGCAGTATTATTGCACGTGAGACAGCAGAGGGAATGCTATAAACTTTTAGTTTTGTGAGGGAAAAGAGGGTACCCAGTATTGGAGAATGTTTATATCTTGACAAATAAAGCATCCAGCGATTTCTAATCTTGAGGCTTATTGAGATGTACTATAATTTAGATGCTTCTAGATTAGAGACTGTCAGGCGATTTATTTGTTTAGAAACAAACATTCTGCAATATTGGGTATCTCCTTTTCCATCACAAACCTCCATAGGGTTCGTTCTGATTTACCTGAGAATAGATTTGCCTCCGAGTCCTTATTCTCTGACAATTCTTCTGAATATGAAGAGGGAGCCGAATGGAGCTTCCAGAGTATCCGAATGAATTCTGCAAATACCATGCAAATAAATAAAAACATATCTCTTGTTTTTAAACCCTCTAGAAAAAAATATATCATTAAGCAAAGAATTAAAAATTGGAAATTAGTAAGAACCATCACAAATACGTGCAACTTTCTGTCATTTTTAATGTCCTTATTTTTACAGTTTTGATATGGTTTTGTATGCTGCTTTAATTTTTGGTTGAGAGCTGCCCAGAATTGTTCATAAGATGGGCAGCTATATAAATGTTTTAAATAAACAAGCGAACATTGTCGGTATTGACCTTAAACTGAGCTAAATGCTAGGGATCTCTAATAGCCTCGTTGTCATTATTGTTGTTGTTCCTTTTTTACTACTCATTTATCCCAGAAATTCAGAGGGTTCGTTGATTCATTTTATTAGATGGGAATCTAGTTAATCCATGAACCACTGAGACCAATTGTCCTTAAACACACCATAAATCAACCAATAGTCTATTACATATTATCTTATTAAGCAGAAACTCTCTTTAGAGATCTGTTTAAGTTAATGATATATAATGCTACCGGTACTAATTTCCAGCCTCTAAAGACTGAATGCCCCACAAGAGTTGTTTTTATTCATTGCTAATAACTGGTATGATTAAAAAGATGAAGGCATCAACATAGGCCAGCTCACCTAGCAGAATTCCTTTCCCCGATTGAAATGTGCATGTTTAACCAGATTTATTATTCAGACAAGAAGTCGCAGCCAAATACAATAAAATGTTGTTTTTAACTGTTTAAAAAAGTGACATCAACATTTTCAGTTTACTTTGGTACTGGAAGGCCCATAGCAAGAAGCTGTTAGAAATGAGAGGCCTTTTCTGTCTCCTTGGCACAAAATGTAGTGTGGAAGTCAGAGAGCATGGCTTTCATTGATTCCAGACTGAAAACAACTTAAGAACAGGCTTGTATGTGTGCTAATAGAAAAACCTGGCCAAGAATGAGCCGGAATGCACCCTGTAGATGCAAACTGATAGGACAACAGGTCAGGAATAGAAATATGAATGTGGAAGAATCCCATCGTGGTGTCCTGCTCCAGATGAATCCACAGTGAGAGGAGCACCAGCAAAATAAATCTGATTGGCCTTCTTTTTCTAAAAAAAAATTATGTGAGAGAAATTCTGGGCATCTGGATTTGTTTCATTAAGGGAATTAGATGGCTGGGGCCTCTTTTGTCTTTTAAAAACTTGCATTTTCAGTTGGATCATCACGATAAGAGAAGGGTAGCCTACATTTCTAATCTTGGTTTATTTCATAAATTTAACTTGTAACACTGTTGTTGGACTGAATGTATATCATTTCAGTAGCTATTTCCTTACTACAAAAAGCTCTACAGGAGACACAGTGGTTGATGTAAAGATCAAAAATTGAGTCCTGTTTCAGAATTCTGAAGGTTTTTTCAGAAATGATAGGCATATAGACCGGACGTGATATCTCAGCCGGTTCGGCCCAGTTCACAGGAACTGGTGGTGATAATTTAGCGGGGTTTGCCAAACCAGTAAATATCATCCCTGGCTGGCTCCGCCCACCTGCCCCTGTCCTCAGCCTTTCCTGCCCTGAATAGCTAAATTCCCTTGTTTTTTATCTCAGCTGATTCACACATGGATTGCCATGCCTCAGCTGAGCTAAAAAAAACCAGCTCACCCCAGCCCGCCTCGCCTCCTCACATGTGGGTCCTCACTTCCACATGCATTCAGACTACAGAGGCCTTTTGGCACGAGGAGAAGCCTGCAGCCGCCACCTCTTTTTCGGCACGAAGCCTGCAATCTTCTCATGCCAAAATAGAGGCAGTGGCTGTAGGCTTCTCCTTGCGCTGAAAGAGGGCTGAAGTGACTCCCACCAGCTGAGCCAGGTAAGCTCTGGGCCAGGGACAGTGTGATGCTGGTGGCTGGGGTGGCATGCAGCCTCCAGGGCTTCGCAACTGTTTAGAAATGGCTGCGAGGCAGTGCGGGGGTAGCTGGACCCTGGCCTTCTCTCAGCCCCCAGCAGTTCTTAAAAAAGCTCCAGTACTACAGCAATACTCGGTCCGGGCCGCTGGAGCAAGCTCAGTTTTAGCACTGGACTCGGAGCTTCTTTCAGAGCTGCTGGGGGCTGAGAGAAGGCCAGGGAAAGAGCTCACTCCGGGCCACCAGAGTGAACTCTTGGAGAGAGCTGAGGAGCCCTGGATTTCTCTCAGCTGGGCAGCTCTTAAAGCTTTGCAGCTGCTGCGGTGTTTCTTAGCATCTCTTTGGGGCACTGTTATAGACACAATTACCACTATACCTGTTGGCAATCCTGTGGTAAACCTATGAAGCTTTCGAAGTATACAAAGTATAAGCAAAGGGTTAAGTAAAAAAACATGAGTTTTAAATACAAAACTGACTTTTCATCAAATGTATTTGGCTAAATTCTCAAATTCAAATTCTCAAATTCAGAGGAAATTTGGCCTCTGGTTATATGTGCAATATTCATAAACATTGGATTAGGAATAATTATGCAATAGGCTAATATTCAGTGGTGTTGTATATTAGGAAATACTTCTGAGTGAATCATTTCAGTATTTTTATTATGTCATTATAACCATAATAATTAAAACTTATATATAAAAAAGGAATGTTGTTCCCAAACTGCTTCATACTTTCCCTATGGGAAACCAAGAGAGTCTTATATTCTAAAGAAAAATGAAGTCACGAAGCTTGGGCTTTATGATTAATATGATCAGAGCCTGAAAGAGGCTCTCCCAATTCATCATGGCCATATTCTAGCTGTCGAATTTCTTGCCTGTTCCAAATGTATCTAATTACACGAACACTGCACCGCAAATTAAGTGTAGTCTCATTTGTTGTCAACCACCGAGTCTTATTATCTGCCTGCTGCTTTGTGTCAAAGGTTTGTTTTTTAGCTCCTCAACGTAACAGGACTCTATATTCCTTTTTATCACTGTTTGCATATATCCTAATGAGTGGGAGTTATTTCATCCCAGCTGTTGAGAGAACGGGTTCAGCTGGAGTTCCAATGCAAGTTGGAGGTACACAAGGAAAGTTGATTCCATGCATTGAGAAAGTGACCCCGAATTAGAGCAGTGCTCAAAGAGCACATTGACATCCAGTTAATAATTGGGTAGTAGGTAAATAGATTTGCAATTGCAATTTCTTTCACTGGATGAGAGGGGATACTTTTTTTTTCTTTGTTATGTTTCAAGAATGTTCCATTATCCAAACAAAGCTCAAGCATCCTACGTGTTCCTCTCAGGAACACAATTTTCAAAGCCTGGAGAGTCTTCAAAATCCCTATTCATTGTTGCTCACCATCACATTGTAGACTGTTCATTTGCAGCAACCCAGGAATCAGGAGCAAAATGGCTTGAAACGCCAGAGAAATTGAGCATTCCCTCAATTCCCCAAATTGAGTAATGAAATCAGGGATGACCGAAAGTGAAGAGAAGGCTTCCCTTCCTTATCACCTTGATTCCAAACCTAATGCTGTATTAGCTGAATAGTATTGTAATCTGATTTGAGATTTTTTTAATGGGAAGCAGTATACAAATGTTTTAAATAGATTCAAATGTACTATTGTGCAGGGATGGGTTTCTCCCAGCGGCTATCCGCTGCACAGCTGTTGGATCAGAGTATTTGCAGAACACCACGAAGTTTTTGAATGCGATCCTGCGCAGTGTGCTTTTGACAGCCGATCTGGAAGCGCATCCACGAAGCGGGTAACCAGCGAATCGGGAGAAATCCATCCCTGCTCATGCGGCATATTGCCCTGCTCACAGATCTGGTGCTAGATGCAATCCTCTTTGTATCTTCAAAAAAGTGAATTGATTTTCCACAGTAGGCATGGCAAGTGAAGGTCTATACTAAAAAACAGAATAATAATAGAATAACAAGTTGGAAGAGATCTTTGAGATTTTCTTGTCCAAGCCCCTGCTCAAGCAGGAGACCTATACCATTTCAGACAAATGGTTGTCCAATCTCTTCTTAAGAACCTCCCATGTTAGAGGACCCACAACTTCTGGAGGCAAGTCTTTCCACTGATTAATTGTTCTAACCGAGCTTAAATACAGTTGCAGAAGTTCCATAGATATTCTCAGAAATGTTATGGAACATAAAGTATGTAAGCATTCGTAGACAAAAGCAATATGGAATTGCACATCAGAAAGCAAGGAGGTTGGTAGAATAATTGAGTGGTGAAGCTTAACAAGATAGATTATGTTGTACTGTTTTTATTAACATTTATTATATCAATGTTCTTAATCACTAATTTATTATTATTTTATTTATTTATTTTATTCGATTTATATCCCGCCTCTCTTCCCCCAGGTGGGGAACTCGAGGCGGCAACACAATACAATAAAAACAATTTCTATATAAAATCACAAAAACCACATTCACTCACACAATCGTACACGGGGGGGGGAGAAAGAAAGTCATTAGGGCCACGCTTGCCAGCAAATCCAGGTCTTCAATGCCTTGAGGAATCCAGACAAGCTGGAGATGGTTCTAATTTCCGCGGGGAGCGAATTCCACAGGGATGGAGCCACCACAGAGAAGGCCCTCGCCCATGGCCCCACCAGTCAGCATTGTCTGGCCGACGGCACCCGGAGCAGGCCCTCCCTATGAGATCTAACTGGGCGCTGGGAGGCATACGGTAGCA
>JANHGC010004897.1:130431-140766 GCA_027560395.1 Boaedon fuliginosus | reverse complement strand
GGATCGCCATCGCCTATTGTCGCCTCCATGTGTCCCATTTTTGGCCCATTCTGATCCCTGCCACCTGGAATAGGCTGAAAATGGGATGCGTGGAGGCCAAAAAAGGGGTGCAGAGGCCGAAAATGGGGTGCGCAAAGGCGACAATAGGCAATGGCGATCCCTGGAGCCTAAAACTACTGGTTGTCGGGAAGCAGATCCAACTGACAATTAGCTGCTTGTGCTAAATCAGGCTGTGCTGAAGCTGACCAGGCTGTTTGCTGTTTGCTGCAAGGAGGCAAATTGCTGAGAGGCAGAGGCAGATTCTTTTTTTCTTGTTTTCCTCTCCCTAAGCTAGGTCTTATAGCATCTTATAGTTTGGACTGTCTTATAGTCCAAAAAATATGGTACATTTTTTTTGGCGTTAAATAGGCACACTCTCTGTAGTGAGTGTTCAGGGTTGCAGTCTCAAGAATTTCAGGTCCAATTTCATTCTGAGTACGGGATTCAGTGATTGGAATTTAGCAAATTTGCAATTCGCATCCTGAATAGAAAGCACTTTGCAAGTTGCATAGGCTGGAATGACTGGGGGTTTCTAGGCAAAATGTATCAGTGAGAATGTTTCAAGATCAGTGATCTCCTTCTGCAAATCTCACATCTCTACGAGTGATTGGAAAAGAACATGTTGGGAGTCCTTGGGTCATGGTATTTTTTTCAACAGACATGTCATACTGCATCTAAGCAACCGGAAGAAAGATGTTTGACACTTCTGACTCGCCAAGCGAGTGATAATGGTATCGGAGAGCAAAAATAGATGACAAGAAGAACTTGTGTCACAATAGGAAGCTCCCAATAAGAGACTTGTTCCTCGTCAGGAAGCAATTGCTGAGAGCAGCATCCTTTATCCTAGTGACACAGTATTTGACACCCGGAAAGACCCACCGGTTTCTGTGTCCTTATCAGAACTGCTGAGTTCCAGGCTGCTTAATGGCTGACACACTCTGTGACGGTTCTTTATCACAACTGTAAACTATTGGGAGTGCTCTAGGCACTTCATTTTCATGAAATATGAGGCTTGCTATTGTCAAGCCAACAGAAGAGTTTATGACAAATTTCTCTTTCAGTTCCAGTTCAGAAGCGGGTTTTGGCATGATGCATGGGGACAGCAACATGTGCAATCATCAGGGGGCCGGTAAAATTGATGAAGATAGCATATCTGGGAAAGATAAACATGCTGTAGTCAGCACGATTAGGGCAAAAAGACATCTCTCTTGAGCTTTTGGTTTGGGAACTGCTCGGCATACAAAGACAGCAAAACAACACGGGATCTGAAACAACAATCCTGCTTTACTCCCAGCTTAATCAAATCAGAGAGCTGCCTTATGCCAAGAGACGGGAAAAGGGAATTTCCTCTCCCCTGGGGAAAAAGAGTCTGTACAGGAATGTAAGGGGCATCCAAGGTGCAGTAATTCCATCTGCCATTGGAGATCCAGATTCTGGTATTTAGCATCTGTGGCTAAGCATGGATTTCTTCACACATTTTACATTTAAAACTCTCCTTGAAATCATTTTACAGGTACTCCGTAATATTTCCGTGTGACGCATCCATACTTGCACACATACATATGTTTCACGAAAGCCCATTTCCTAGAAAGGCCCAATGAGTTAATTTCTTTTGTGTGTACCTTCTGTGTGTACCTTTGTGCCATTCTGTAATATAGACCTAAGATAGATTTCAGATGAATTCAACTTTACAGAAGTGTAGAATCACAGCCTCAGAGGCTTGTCTGCATTGCAGACAGCAACGCAAAATCATAACACAGGAATGTGTACCTTCTGTCAGCTCGAAAGGTCACACTAGGCTTTCTGCAGCATGTCAGGGGCATTCTTTGAAAATATGAGTATTTAATACTATAAATATGAGTATATGAGCGCAGTGGTTAGAATGTGGTACTGCAGGCTACTTCTGCTGACTGCCAGCTGTCGGCAGTTCGGCACTCACCGGCTCAAGGTTGACTCAGCCTTCCATCCTTCCAAGGTGGATAAAATGAGGACCCAGATTGTTGGAGCCAATAGGCTAACTCTGTAAACCACTTAGGGAGGCTGTAAAGCACTGTGAAGCGATATCTAAGTCTAAGTGCTATTGCTATTGCTCCTGTGCTCCTGATACACTTGTTCAATAGAAGCTACTATGCCCTTAGAACAGAAAGCTAGGTGTAAAAGATGGCAAGTCTAAAAAAATAAGGACAGGGCTTCCATCAAAGTCACTGTCTTGATTCCTTTGACATGCCCTCCTGCAGGCACTGTTGGTCAATTAATACTGGACAATTTTGACCAGCACCCTTCCCAATGCATTACAACGTGTACTTGCTACTCCTTGACTAACTGTTTACCTCTATGCTACCCTAACTTGTCAAAATTTAGGGTGGTTTATAAAAATGATTTATATATAAGTAGTCTGGGTTACCCCAGCATTTTATAATAAGCAATCAACAGTGGGTAGCTTTGACTAATTAATCCAATCTCATGACCCACAGCCTTTAAAGAATTGTATAAAATTCAGAGTTGTGACAAGAAATCACTGTGAGAACCTGAAGAATAAAATAATAAAACAAGCCTTTTATTGATTCTGTTTGACTATCAATGAACAAAGTGTTGCACCTAGAGGCAATCCCCAGCAAGTCCTGAAAACCAATTGATATTGAAAGAATCAGGCGCCAAGTAGGATTATAGATGCTTTTATATCAAATGTATTCAAAGCCCTGTATGGGCATAATAAAAATAAAAGCATTGTAAGGACACTGGAAAATTTAGAACTAAAGAATGCATTATGCTTAATGTTTTCATCAGAATTGGAAAACAGCCTAGACTGGAAGAGTCTTTTTTTTTAATTGCATCTTTGATAAAACTGATCTTTCTGAGGAGAATCTTTTTTTTAAAGGAGTTTGAATTGTCAGTTGTTTTAAATTCAAGCTGAAGAAATAAAGAATAAAAGATTATCATGAGTCCTATGCTAAGTTGCATAGCTTTATTGTAACGTTTATGTTGTTTTTACTTTTGGTTGGGAGCTGCCCACAATTGGTTATAAGATGGGCAGTTATATAAATGTTTTAAGTAAATAAAGTGTAATTAACCGCAAAGCTGGACAAACTTCTGTCAGATTTCTTTTAAACATAGGTGGGCAGCCTGCAGTTGGGAGCTGAAACATGCCCACATGCACGCCCAGCAGTGACACCCATTCCCATCCCCCTCCCTTTCTCTCTCTCTGTCTCTCTCTCTCTCTCATCCCACTCCTTTCAGCAATTTTGAACAGAATTATGGAAGCAAACAGGAAAACCTGGAGGGTTTCTCTAGGGACCTCCTGAAGGTGGTGGTTACTGGCCTGTGTAACTCCTTTTGTTGGTCCAGAGTTTCACGCAGCAGTATCCAGGTCAGAGGCTGCCTAAGGATAGAATGCATAGTTCCTGTCACCTCTTTTGATTGATGCTGGACATACCCATCAGTCTGGGATCTAGCACCTCAGTCCTCCAAAAACGCATATGTACCATACATGTGTGTTATGTTTGAAGTCTTTCTTGAGAATTGCACTGATTTCTTTGGCTCATACCATGAAACATTGAAGTGATGAAATAATGCTTTTTCTTCTTGTGCTTTTCCTGGAGAACCCTGGAGCTCTGTTTCAGATGTCGGCACATTGTTTTCAAATTGTGCTTTTCATTCTCTTCAACTGCGTATCCTATATTCTATCTCATCTATTATACACTTTATAGGAGATAGTGTTTGATCTTGATGGGATCACTCTCTTGAAAGGTTTGCAGGCTGGAAGTGGATCTGGAAAGTTAGAGCCCACGTGATTCTTTCATGTGATTTGTCCAATATCTCAGCTATAACCTCTTGCAAATAGGCATAGTCTGATTATGCTTATCTTTAGGGCTGTCTCTGGAACTTCAGCTGGTGTAAAATTCAAATGCCAGACTTTATCCATTTTCCTATCTACAGATTTCTGGTCCAGAGCACTTTTTCTAATGGCCTCCCTTCCTACCAACCTTTCCAGCTTTGTGGGTGGGGGGATGTTTCCACAAGAGCATCCGACAAGCATGCATGCATGTGCAGCTCGCATAAATGGAGCAAGCATACATTCACCCGCCACTTCCACAGCCTAGTTCCAAACAGTTGGGGACCCCTGTTCTAGGAAGCCCTGGAAAAAAACTCTGCTCTGCTAAGAGCAGAAAGGGTATTTTAACAATTCAAGAAAAGAGAAGTGAAGGCCCCCATTCCTGGTCACCTTGCATGTTGAATAAAGTACGCCCACTCTTCCTGCTATAGTGCCATGGCCCTGGCTAGACTTGACTTGATATTTGCATTTGTGCCATCACAGATGCTGTTGGGACCAAATATCCACATTTTTCCCCAGTAGAAGCAGAGGCAGAATTCTTATACACCTGACATTCCTTCACTGTTTGCTTGAGTGCCTTTTTTTAAAGTGCTACTACTCGCCTTTTAAAGCAGCAAATGTCTTAGGATTTAAATCTTTAAAGGAGTATCTTCCTGCATGCCTGCTAAACATCTTTGGCCAGTGGCCCTCCCTTTCCCTTTTCTTACCATTCCAGGGAATGTCCTGATGCCAAGTTTACACACAAAGCAACCCGACTTTTTTTTTTTAAAAAAAAAGAAACACCTTATCTGTGCTATTTTAAATCTTTTCTATCAGATTTTGTCCTTTACAGTTTGACTTTGCAGCACCTAGCTCTTGTTTTGTAGTTAATATGCGTTCCTTAAGTTTTGTTAATGGAAATGTGCGATAAAAATGTGACGCTTCAATTTTTGAAAGCAAAATGAGTTTTAAGAAAGTCAGACAGAGAAATAAAATGGCTGCCAAACCCCCAGCTGAAGATGTGCCTTCAATACAAAGAGGAATATCTGTTCCCGTTTTCAACCAACTGGCCAGCTTTATGGTGCTTGTCTCTTCATGCAAGTATATCTCAGTGCAGGTCTTCTTAAGCTGATCAGGAATGCTCTCTTCTTTCACACAATAGGACCTGCTAGCTAATGTATGGGCGACTGAGGATTTCTAGCAAAGCCAGTCCATCTTACTTAAAATGTTTTATATCTTACAGGAACTTCTGACAGACTTGAAAGAAGAACTTGATAAGGATGAATGCAAACAGGAGCCTGAAGTTATTTATGAGACCAACTGTCACTGGGAAGGTTGTACAAAGGAGTATGATACGCAGGAGCAGCTGGTCCACGTAAGTGTTCTTAGGAAAAAGACCTAAGCCTTTGGATTGAGGATTTAGCCTCCCACCATATTGTGTGAGTTGCACAGCCAAAATTCAAACTGCAAACATTTAAAAATGATCCAAATGGGCATAGATAAACCTTGCCAAATGAAGTCCAATGTTCAGGAGAATGTAGCTGCAGGAAAGTCTTGGATAGTTTTCCATTCTTCTTAGCAACCAGCATGAAAGAATAACTGTTACCACACGCAGCCTTCTGGGATCAATACTGATCTGTTACTGGACTTTATTGTAATCTGAAA
Source organism: Boaedon fuliginosus (assembly GCA_027560395.1). NCBI lineage: Eukaryota > Metazoa > Chordata > Lepidosauria > Squamata > Lamprophiidae > Boaedon > Boaedon fuliginosus. The sequence goes on along the minus strand of JANHGC010004897.1, from coordinate 135,251 downwards.
ATCTTGGTGGACTAATTACTGAGTGATCCAGTCTTGTGTTGATTGTGCAATGAAGAGATGCACTGAAGAGACAAGCAGGACTACTTCTGCTTGACACTCTACTCTCCTGGCACTCACAGTCATGTTTGCTTCCTTGTCCTGCCTAACAGGTGAGCATGTCCCAAGAGTCCTTATGATGGTACAGGTGATAATACCTTCCCATTGAAACTGGGCTTCTGCTAGATCCTGCTATCACAGTTCATGCTGTCTAACACTTTTTAACGGGAAAATATTAGGTAATTTTGACTGTGTAAGGTGTAAGGTGCCCATCTAAATTAATCACCAGTTAGCTCTCTTTGTTACACTGGCATCTTACCTTTCTTCTGAAACCTCAAAATAGTGTTCATTGTAACGGTGTCCTTATGAGACTTTGTGGAGTACACTGGAGTAAGAAATAATGCATTTTTTCCACTAGTAGTTTGTAAGATCTAGAATCATTCCGAGAGTCAATATGATGTACTGGCTAGAAATCAGGAGCCAGTGAGTTCTAGTCCTGCCTTAGATATGAAGCCAGCTGGGTGACTTTGGGCCAGTCACTGTCTTTCAGCCCTACAAAGCAAGCAAGAGCAATCCGTTTTTGAAACTTTGCCAAGAAAACTCCAGCAGTCACGAGGAGTCAAGACTGATTCGAAGGCACCAAAAACAAAACCCATTCAATGTTGTCCGAAATTGAAATAGTGAGGATAGGCTTTCTAATATTTCTTTATTGGTCTGGGACCATAAAACTTTAAAAGAAAACCATTTCAACAATGACTAGGTGATGATATGAGTACATTGTAAGGCACTAGTGAGGAAATGACAGTCAGTCCTTAAAGATAGACCTTGTTAAAGAAACCAAAGTCGTACAATAAGATTACAATAAGATTAAAGTAACACAATCTTGCAAGTCTGAATAGACTCTTCTCCCACTTATCTTCATGAGAACCAGGGAAGGTTTTGTCTGCAATGTTTACTCAGATTACAATTTTGCCCCAACTCAGATTTCTTTTATCTGAACGTTGTCTTGGTTGTGGATCTTCCTCCTATTCCTCAGTGATCATCCCTTCTGCTCGTTACAATGGTCTATGAGCTCTTCCTCATGATCACATTAAGGTGTATCCCTCCAATCACAACAGAGGCAAAATATTATGTGGACATAAATTGCATTACTTCCCTGGCTGATGTCTAATGTGCCTCTGTAGAGAAATGCCATTGTAGTCAACTCAGATGTCATTTGTTCTTCATGCTGCTCAGCCATTAGATTTGTTGGATGACTTGGGTCTTCAGACATAATGCTAAACCCATGAGCCTCATGCATAGCCTCTGTAACCAGCTATAATGAAGCCTTAAAGGTGATTTGAGTCATGATATCATGACCCACACAAAGTGATTATATGTTACAAAATGACACCTAAGACAGAGCTGATGCCATGATGCTTGGGTTGTCATTTGCTGCCACCTTTTAGGTACTTGCTTCTATTCACTCCTCCTCCTTCCTTCACTACAATAAAATACAAGCCAGTTGTTTACTTTTGCTTTTTGATTCTCAACAAACCAGTTCATCATTGTTTGTGCAAATGGGTTTTTCCTATTCAAATGCAATAGTGTTCGCCCAAAACTGCCCAAAACTGTTCATGTAAACAACTTCAGATAGGCAAAGAGTGTCATGCCATGGCTTGCCATTATATCAAGAATGATTCATTATTTTCCATCAAAGAAATTACGAGGAAGTAGTGAGATAATTCTACTCTAAAAGAATGTTGATCTAAATTCTACAGAGAAAAGGAAAGAGGGTTTTTTTAGCCTGTCTAAAATAAATGGGGTTTTGCAGAACTCTGAAAAGTAAAAGTCAATTGAAGTATAATCAGGAGAGCCCTGAGCTAGGGAAGACATGCTCCTGCAAAGTATTAGACAGGAATGCATATAAAGAATTTAGAAAGATAACATGAGAGTGCTCTATGCAGTTATTAAAGGAAGCTTTGCTTTCACATGAGTGCTTCTCCTCTAAAGTATCCAGGCTCGTCTGAGTTGCCTGCCTCTAGGGATGCAGAGCACATGTTAAATCTCAGTGTTAAATGGAAAAGAAATCCAGATTCCTAGAAGCGCTTCAGATATCACATTTTAAGACTTTGTATCCAGAAACAATTATACGGCTGCGAAATGGTTTGTTTCATATTCTTTGAGATACGGATAATTATATGTAATTATATTTTTTCTAAAACGTAGTAATAAAATCAACCTTAAAACAAGATTTAATATTTCAGTTTAACTCCTTAGCAGTTTAATATATGAGTAAAATTAGATATACCAGGTTTGGGCTATAAGAACCTAGAAAAATTATTAGATGCCAGAAAAATTATGCGAGTCTCTTGGCTCTCCTCTAGTGATCTCCTATACATTTTGCAACCTTAGGATCGCGGTCCCTGAAACCCTATAGATCTGAGGATACTTTATATTTAAAAATACAGAACACAGGAGTTGTCCTTCTGCCATCCACTTATCCTGTTACAAGCGATTTAGGATTTTTTCAATAATTATTTAACCTGGGGTCATTTTCAACAGCACATCACTAGGTGGAGGCTGTGGACAGGCAGAGGTAATACCAGTTCATGAAATGGAGCTGGTCTTACTGCCTAGTCCAGGGCTGTCAAACTCACGTGCCGGATGCATCACACACTGGCCACGCCCACACCCAGTTTAGCGAAGGGGGACGAGTTGCAATACATCCTGTGACAACGCTATGATGACGCAAGTTTGACACCCCTGGCCTAGTCCCATATCTACACATTCTGTAGTAGCAGATACCTTTGGGGTTCTAAGCATTCAGTCAGGTCAATTTCACTGTGTGATTATCACCACAGAAGACCAACCCTTTGTATGGCTGAATAACATAGCACCCTCATACAATTTTGCAGTACTCCCCTTATCCCCTTCCTTTTTTTTCTTAATAGCTGTATGCACATTACACATTTTCCACTTTGATACTTCATTATTTGTCATAAATTTTTCTGAAGCAACCTTAGAATTCTGTTTGATATGAGTGTGAGAAATCTCAGACAGTACCCCATCAAAAACCTACAGATCTCTTCAAGCAGTGAAATTCCTATTAAACCAGCACATGTTGGCCTGAGTTGTTATATGGGCAATACCTAGTAGCCCAGAGAAGATGTTCTTATAGATCTAAGGGAATGAGCAAGCAAGCGACATCAAATAAGAACTGCTGTATCATCACAACAAGGAAGAATCACAGTTTTTTATGCTGTGGATTTAAATTATTCCTTCTGGGCTTTCATATTAGCAATGCTCTGTTTAGAGCACAATTTGGGAACATGTTCTCTCTTACTTTCTTTAAGTTGATGCAAAATGAACTTGTAACATAACTGAAATTTACTCAAAGCTGTCTGCAATCCGAGAATGTCCTTAAATTGCATTCTACAAATTACACAGAGCAAAAGAAGCTTGTTCCTGCACATTGCCTGAATGACGAGTCCTGAAAAAAACAACAAACTGCTTCAAAGCTCTTGTTGGAACAGCAGGCTGTAAATGTAACAAGTTGACCTAAATAACTGGTGATTGTACATTTCATTTGAAAAGAGTTTGAGCCACAAAGGATTAAAATTAAGAAATTCTTATGCTCTAAAAATGTTCCTCTGACCAGGTTTTGTTGTCACTGTGGATCGTGAAGACAATAGGTTATGAATCCATAACACAAAGCATCTGGAGGGCAGAAGGATTTTCCCGACTAAACGTGTATATTGATACATTCTGAAATATCTGACAAACCTCCTCTGAGCAGATTGCAGGGTTTAAGTTTAAAACAGAACTTTTTTTTTTCTGTTTTTGGGGCCTTCAAATCAGTGTTTACTCCTGGCAAATGCCTGAGCCAGTCAGCCTCTGAAGTTTTCTCGTCAAGGTTTTTCAGAATGAAAAAAGAAATACTGGCCTAAGGTTACCCCGCTGGCTGTGTGCCTAAGGTAGGACTAGAACTCATGGTCTCCCAGTTTCTAGCCTGATGCCTTAAGCACTACAACAAACTGGTTCTCCACAGAGAAAAAATTGCAGGGATTTCTCTAGGCAGTCATCAGGAGTCAACATTGCCTGAAGGCACCAAAAAGAAAAAGACATAAATTACACTTAACTAAGCCCATTTACTAGAACAACTGCATTAATAATACAGTGACAGGATTCTATTCATCTAAGGGCGATCCAGAACTTCCAGGAAGCCTGTCAAGGAGAGATTGGGGCACAATAAGATGTCTTTCCATCTTCCTGGCAGAAGTGACATGGGGATGCCGAGCCTCTCATTTCACAGCCCAGCTTCTTCTTCTTCTTGCCTTTCAGCACATCAACAATGATCATATTCATGGGGAGAAGAAGGAGTTTGTTTGTCGCTGGCAGGAATGTACCCGGGAACAGAAGCCTTTCAAAGCACAATACATGCTAGTGGTGCACATGCGAAGGCATACTGGAGAAAAACCCCACAAGTGCACGGTAAGAGAGTGTCACTGCGGAAGTGTGCTCAGCCTGAGGCGTTAGCAAACAAGCTACTGCAAGCATGTGCCTCTCAGCTTCCCTATCCAACCCAAGCAGATCAGCAGCGGGTTGCAATCTGGAGCAGATTAAACATATAAACTCCTCTGCCATAGCAGCTCTGAGAGAATGAGAGGAAGACCCTTTCAGTGGCAGGGAAGGAAAAGAGACTCTCTCTGATCTGCCTCTGATTGGAGGGAAAGTCTCTATTACTTCAAGGTAGAGAAAAACCCAGGATTTCTTTGAGACGTGGGATCTGGTGCAGAAGAAGG
>JANHGC010004897.1:109847-130331 GCA_027560395.1 Boaedon fuliginosus | reverse complement strand
CTATTGCTATCCATGTTGTAAGCCGCTCAGAGTCCTTCGGGAATTGGGCGGCATAAAAATGTAATAAATAATAATAACTGGTTCCTAAACATTTTGGAGCCCACCCCTGATGTAGCTTTGAAAAACCAATATTCAATTGTTACGGTAACAAAAATTTGATATGATGATGATGATGGGAAAGAAAACAGGGATCATAAAATGGGAGATGATGGAGGGGGGAAGAAAGGGGTTAAAAATGATTCCTTGCTAAAATTAAAAATAAACAAAGTTTGTTTCCAGGGGAAACGTGGGGTAATCAAAGCTAGCAAAGTTTCTTGAAGATAGAGTGAGTAGCCTGGATAAAATCCTTAAAGAGATTAAAAAAATTAAAAGTCAAAATAGTTTTGGAAACACAAAGATCCAAGCCACCACCACACACACACACAAAAAGAACAAAAGTAGGGGAAGGAACACTCTGCTTTCCCTTGAAGATTGACACGGTAGCTTCGGCCTCTTCCCTCCTCCCCTCCTCCCGTTTTTCCATTAACTGAATTCTTCTGGAGAAGAGTTGATATTTTCCCATCCTAAATATTCCCACGGACAATTGGCAAGGCAATTAGAGCAACTTGCAAAACTGGGATTCCTTCCAGGCATGAGTTAACTTGTGAAAACACCCCTATTTTTTCCCCCTAATATGAACAGCAAAGTTCACATCCACATGAAATTCTTGGTGACCCATGAGAGAGTCGGATGGGAAGAGCGTTCCTGTATATTTATAGAAAAAACCCAGGATTTCTTTGAGACGTGGGATCTGGTGCAGAAGAAGGGGAAGGAAAGATGTTTGACAGACAATTAAGATAACCTCGCACTCAGATTTCAGCCTCTGCCCCAAGCGTCTCCAATACTATAATCCCCCACTTGTGGCCATCAGCACAGAGCAGGTTTCAGTATATGAAGAATCTTCCTGCGTTTCTTATTCTCTATACACTTGTGCTTATTAAGTATATAATATGCAGAAAATATCCACTGCATATCCAGCAAGAGATCAAAGACTGCTCCCACTCAGGAGGAGACTTTAGGCTGTGGGCCACTATCTCCTGCAGATTAGCAAAACAGAGATTTCATAAAGAGAGCAACTGGATTGCTTGAATTGCAAAAAAAGGAGCTTGCTTCACAAACACATCCCGTGAGCAAGGCTCCTATTTTCCTCCTTTCGCTGGTCTGTTAAAGCAAATTAATTATGTCTTATTCATGTCACCCATTTAGATGTGCTCTTTATTTGAAACGCCACAAAGTAATTCGAGAATCCCAATGGCTAAAGCAATGTCTTCTGCATCTAGGAATGGTAGCATCTGGCCAGCTGTGACCCTATTAGCACGTTTAACTTCACAGCAGAAAACCTGTTCCACACAGTGCCATAATCTACATTAAAAACTCATTTAGTGAAGAAGATGGTGCAACATGTCTCAGCCTGCCCTTGTTCTTTAAAAGTCAGCTGAGAGAAGGAATAGGATATCAAACAGAAGGCCAGGTTACAACATTCAGCTTGCATCCTTATAAAGGGTAAAGAATTGGATGGAAGACAATCCCATTGAATACTGAGAGCCGGGCGTAGAAATAGGAAAAAGGATTGGCCAGCTGTCCTGCTCAAACATGGAAGCTTGTATTCAGAATTGCCATGTGTTGGTTAAAGGTTTTGGTGTATTTTGCTGCAGTTTAGTGACTATCCAGATCTCTGAAGCCCAGAGCTGCAGCCCAGTTCTAAGCATAGACTCTAACAGGAATGGTCCTTGCATGAAAATTGTGCATGAAGAGAGCCCCAATGTGTGGGTTGGTCTTAAAAGGACAAGCACCTGCTTTCCATCAGTTGCCCAGATTACAAATTGCATTAAAAAGAAAGAAAGGAAAAGAAAGAAAAGGGGGGAGGACTTTTCTGTCTCAGACTCCTCATGAAAGCTAAGAGCTGCCTGGGATTTATTCTCTTCAAGAGAGATTAAAACCAGATGAGATGGAAAAATGCCTCCAGCTGATTAACACTCCAGTTTTCTTTTCTTTTTTAGTTTGAAGGTTGCTCCAAAGCCTATTCACGGCTAGAGAACTTAAAGACACACCTGAGGTCACATACAGGAGAAAAACCTTATGTCTGTGAGCACGAGGGCTGCAATAAGGCCTTTTCCAATGCTTCCGATCGAGCAAAACACCAGAACAGAACACATTCCAATGAGGTAGGGAATGTCCTTTACCAAACTTTTTTTAAAATGTTGATAATGATATGCTGTGATTTGTATTATAATCATACCATAGTGACTTTTTCACATGTATTGTGCTGGAAGGGGAGATGATACTAGTTTAACACTTGCACGTTCTCTCGTATAAATTGGGCCAGATTGAGTATTCTTCCTGCTCAATTTTAGTTGGTATATTTGAGAAATGAATTCACGAAGTTAGCCTCTGAGTGCCTGAAACTAAATGAAAGGGCCGGCCTTGGGAGTGTGTATGGGCCAGCGCACAAGACAAATGTTGTGTCGTCCTCTTTGCTAATTAAGATCCATTATTAGTAACTGGGGAAGGTCAGGAAATTGCATTTATTGTAACAACATGTGATGGTCTGCTGCAAATGGCTAATGCTGAGGTTGAAACTTATATTGCCACTAATTAAGCAAAGGACAGTAAGGGGAAATGCTCCAGAGTTCTGAAAAACCGCCGGGACTTGGTAACATTAATTTATAATCTAATCATAAGTGTACTTTATAATGAACAAGTGGAACAATATAAGCACAAGGTTTTAAAAGTGATATCAGATTCAAGAACGTCGGGATCGTTGTCAGTGATGTACCCCTGGTGCTTTTGAAGCTCTTTTGCCACTTCACTGCTTCCTTTTGAACAAATATTTTTCTTAACAAATACCATCTCGTGGTTGTTACGTATGGGTTGAAGGCAAAAGACTGTGTTGGTGGCAGAAGGCTACCAATAGTGAGAAGTGGAGCCATTGAAACCCTTGGTTAAACAGGTGAAATTTTGCCCCCTAAGAAAGGGGGGTGTTGGGGCAGAAAATTAAGATAAGCCATAGTTGTAGCTGCACCCCAAAGTAGGCCAATGAGTCAAAATAGTCTGCTTGTAGACAGTAACTTCACACCTAGCTAGAGGCAATTTGTGATCCAGATGGGATTATTATAAAACTCTCAACTTATTTTTCTCTCTCTCTTTTCTCTCTTTTCCTCTTTCCCTTTCCCTCTTTCTCTCTCTCTTTCACTCTCTCTCTCACTCTCTTTCTCTCTTCTGGGGTTATTTACATATTTCTCTTCTCTCAAAGGCAAAGCTGGAAGAGCCTTCCAATGGACCTCATTTTTGAGCAGATCCAAATCATTGTATAGTTTCCTCCCTAAAGAAATGATCCTTGGCTTCTCATTATTATCTCTTTAGGCACATAGCAAAGGCAACATTGTTATGCCAAATGTTTAAGAATGTTGCTAATTTGGGGTTAATCTCCACCTGTTGTGTGGAAAAATTGTAATGGGTTTATTTTGTACATCCCACTCATGTCCATCAAATGAGATGGAAGAAATGTAAACAACGGAATCAATTCACGAGTTTTGTGGGAGGAGAAAGATAAAACTTTCCGGGTGGGTTTCAGAGGACTGATTACAATAAAATAGGAATAAAGGCGCTTCTAATCTTGGAATAGTCTCAGCCATCTTTTATGTTCTGATAATAGGGATCTGCTACCCAAATTCCATCTCCATTTTTGCTTGAAGTACCCTTTCTATTTTCAGTTTATTTAATTATTTTCAAAATTGTAAATAGTTTTTAATAATAAAAATTATTTAATAATAAAAATTATTTCACATTTTTAAACTACCCATCTCCCGCACAGAGAGACTGGTGTGCCTACGTCCTATCTATAATCATTATAATCCCTTATCCATGGATAAGGGCCATTGAATGAATATAAGGCACTCTTCGTATTTGGGAAACTAGATTGTTTCCATCTTTCTGGTCTTGCCCACCCATCTTAGAAATGGGTGAATTGGCTAGTGGGAGTTTACATTCCCTGTGTATGGAAAGCAATATCTAAAAATCAGAATTAGGGAAAGTAGAAAAAGTATTTTTCACTAAAGCCGAGCAGCAGTAAATTAGCATTCTTTGGATGGTCTCCTTCTGAGATCTAATGGAAAAAGTCTTTAAGCAGCCTGAAGCAGAATGTTACATGAATCCAGCCTTTCAGAAGGAGCTACCGGAACTATCTTGCTGAAAGCAGATTTGAAGAAATGCATTTGGATCTTGGGGGGGGGTGTCTCTTTTCTACTTGTTTGCTTGCTTCTCTCTCCAACTGTAGAGCCTAACACTGTTTATTTGTGCTGTGGTTATCAGTGGCTCAAATTTTCAAAGTTATCACATCGTCTTCAAAAATCACTATGGGGCTTTGGATTTCACCCCACAGCATAAACAGCTACCTATTTTACAGCAGATGGACATGTGGGGGAGGTCTGGTGGGCTACAAACCCAGTTCCGATTGACTCCTGGTTTTCTGTAGAATAGGATGTCTCTCTCCCGCCCATCAACCACCCAAGCCAATTATATAGCAAAAGAAAAGTTGCCCTAAAGAGATTTCTTGCATGTCCCAGCCACATCCCATGCTAGTCTTACTAATGCAGGAACATGAACAAATGGAAATCAGTCCAATGCAATTATTGGGCCAAGTATTAAAATGCTTTGATAGGGACCCTGTGACAGTTCACAATTTCTCATTTTCAGCTTAGAGTTTGCATATGCAGGATTCTTACACTGAAATCATCCTTTCATTGATTATGACTAGCTAAGAAGAATGAGTAGATCCGAAGGAAGGCCGCTTCGAGATTGTTTGCAAACCAAGCATATCTGACAAAGCAAGCTATCTACTCCCAAAGTGTTCCTCCTTCAGCAACATTAAGATCCCAGATTGTAAAACTACACTTCTGTCTGGGTAGTGATAGTATCTGTGATACATACACAAGTTGCCATATATTTAAAACATATCAGCCCCATGTCACAAAATAACAGAATAACAGAGGTGGAAGGGATCTTGGAGGTCTTCTAGTCCAATCCCTGCTCAGGCAGAAAATCCTATACCATTTCAGTTAAATGTTGTCCAATCTCTTAAAAACTTCCAGTGATGGAGCACCCACAACTTTTGGAGGCAAGTCCTTCCACTGATTAATTGTTCTGACCAGGAAATTTCTCCTTAATTCTAGGTTGGTCCTCTCCTTGATTACTTTCCATCCATTGCTTCCACAAAACTGCCATATCTAAACTATATATCTCTCAGGTGTTTTATTCTCGTTTTGGTGGGTCACTTCAGCTTTGTTACTTTTGGCAGAAACCCTATGTCTGCAAGATTCCAGGTTGCACCAAGAGATACACAGACCCCAGTTCACTCAGGAAACATGTGAAGACAGTGCATGGACCGGAAGCCCACGTCACCAAAAAGCAACGCAATGACATTCATCTGCGGCCACCTGTCCTTAAAGAAAATAATGACAATGAAGCAAGTGCCAAGCAGAGCAGCCGGTCCACGGAAGAGCGGGCTGAGGCAAACAGCACCACCACAGGCACGGAGGACAGTTTACAAGTCAAAACGATAAAGACAGAGAAGTCTGTGGTAAGAGAAGCACTTGCTTTAGTTGACTTATTGGCAGTACTGTATAATGTGTAGCAAATAGATATTAACTCTTTCTCCACCCCACCCCAAACACACAGATGTACAATCTTTTCTGATCTCCCAGTTTAGATTTTGCCTTAGCCCATCTCCAATTTTTTCAGCATCCTTTTGCACATCAAATTTAAGACTTCATACGTCCACAGACATATATAATAGATATTTACATGCATAAGCCCAACAAAAGATGAAAAATAAACATTTGGAGTTTCTCTCTGAGAATGGGAAAACTGATGTTCCTGATGAGCGAAACAGCAAGCTAGCTTTTACATTGCACTGTGATTAAAATGTGATGGGATTCTCAGGAGCAAATCCATGAAATACAATTGTCCACCCTCAGAGAGATAATAATTTGAATTTTAGTAGCACATCAAGCTACAATTTCCAGAGGGGCCACTGTATTAGTCTTTTGTGCAAAGACTTTATTTTTCTGATGCCTATGTTCTAAGCAAGACCATAATTACGCTCTATCCTAGTATTGTCCAACTGTTTTTCCAAACTGTTATTAAAAGATGGTTTGAAGACTCAGTGTGAGAAGCTCCAAACCACAAATCAGATTTAGACTTCTATGCCACATTCCCCAAATTAGACCCTCTCTGAATATCCTAGCAAATTTGTGATAGAACTTTCCTACTCCTGTGACAACTTACCTCAGCATCTGCTCCGCTTTTCTTGCTTTCCTCAATTGTTCCTCTTTAGTTGCAGTATTAAGTGACACGGGCAGGCATACTAAGTTGGGGGTTTCAGCGTGAGGACAAGAGCATTTTGCAATGAGCAGATAAACCGAATCGTAGCTTGTCTATTGTGCTCTTCATCTTAATTTTGACTAGAAGTCGGTGGAGCTTCTCTCCTCTAGCAAGAAAGATGGAAAATAGGACATGTCGCTTAAAATACTAAATAAACATTCTTCTTCCCAACAGAAGACACCCATATTTGTATGTGAATAAATGTGTGTGTGGCCCGGTCTGGCTTTATTCATCTGGCTAAAATATGGGCCATGGCATGTTCTTTCCAAAGTAATCAAAAGTAAACAGAACTCAACCACTGATTTTTTAAAAATAATATTGACATTTATTACCTGAGACTAATAATATTGACAAATACTTACACCATTTGATGTAGTTACTATAGTAATTATCAATTCTGAAGAATACATTGATTTTACATGACCAGTTGACAGGTGATGAGGCTGAGAAAAACATACCTTAAATAAATTCATTGCAGATATGATTTAGCAGGTAGGTCAGCGCTATGATATACCAGAAATTGCATTTGAATTAAATATAAAACTGAGATACATTGAACAGGTATATCTAAGAAAATGACAACCACAAATATGAAGTACATTACTGATGTTTAAATAAGATACACATTTTTAATGGTAGTGATAATACAGAGAGCTACATTTCACATTCTGTATATTTGAGTAGTAAAAAATATATTTCAGCTCACTTCGGGACATCTGGGTGAAGGAGTGAAATTATTTCTGGAATTGGATACTCTGAAAATATTTATTTTCTGATCCCTCATAATGAAACGTCGGTACTGATTGTGTATCAAGACATATTGTCACATTTGGATCCTATAAAGCGCTATATACATTGATGGTAGTGTAAAAACATATTATGAATGTGATGTTACAGACATTCGAGCAGTGTTTTATCTGTGCCGTGGCTGTTGCTAATCTGCCATTATTTTTTTTTGCCTCATGTCTTGTTCCATCAATAACCTCAACCCTTCCCCTTTGTGTTGTCTGCGTTCTAACAACTGTTCTTTCTCCTCTCTTAACTTTTTCTACTCAACTTCACAAGGACAGTCGGTACTAAGGTGAGCAAATGCCCTGTCTTTGTCAAAGTCTCTTACAAAAGACATAATGTGCTTTGTCCTATGTATGTGGCTAAGCAAACCAGCTCTGTGGTTGGTCTTTGTAGAGTTCCTGCAGGAGCTATGATGGCCTATTTGGAAAAGCAGCTATGGTTAAGTATCTGTTACAGTGATCTGCAATTCTTTCTCTCTCATCCTGTCTATGTTTGACATTCCACAAGTAAACTAACTATCCTCTTGAGAACCCCCATTGTAAAATCCATTAGACAAATCCTCCCGGGTCCAAAATTTGTGGGGGACTGATAATTCCTCAATTCAGGACAGTTTGGAACAAACAACTGATTCTCTTTCGAATGAAATGTTCAGCTTAGGGATACATTATGGTGTGAAATATGTGCTTCCAGCAAAACTAAGTACAGGTAGATCTCGATTTACAACCGTAATTGTGCCCAACATTTTTGTTGCTGAGTGAGACAGTTGTTAAGATACCTTTCTTGCCACCATTGTTAAGTGAGTTGCTGCAGTTATTCAATTGGTAACCCAGTTGTTAAGTGAATCCTGCTTCCCCATTGACTTTCCTAGTCAGAAGATCACTAAAGGTGATCCGATGATTTCGGGACACTGCAACCATCATAAATATGTACCACTTGCCAAGTGTCCGAATTTTGATTGTATGACCATGGGGATGCTACGTGCTAAGTGTAAAAAATGGTCATAAGTCACTTTTTTCAGTACACTGTAACTTTGACCAATCACTAAATGAACTGTTGCAAGTTGAGAACTACCTGTAGTGCCGCTTGCCATTTTTTATCTCTTCTCACTGTTCTCTTCTCTGTATATAAATAAAAACGGATGTATGTGTGTATGTTCCAGCATAACTCTGGAATGCCTCAAGCAATTTCAACCAAAGTTGGTACACAAATGATTTATTCTCTTGAAACAAATACTGTGGGGGTAAGACACCCCTAACACCCTTCAGGGGGCATGTGTGCCTTAAAATGGCTTCTGTTGCAATAGTAATGGCTTCACAGTACTCCACAAGGGGGCTCTCTCTGACTTGCGATGCTGCGTGAGAGAACAGTGTGAGGCCTGACTAAAGAATAGAAGACATAGAGCTACTTCATCTAGAACTTCAGAGACAGTACAACAGTGTGAGGCCCAACTAAAAAATAAGATAGATAGAGCTGCTATATCTAGAGCTTCACAGACAGTACAATAAATACCCGGGCAACACTGAGTTATCGGCTAGTATAGGATTTTTTTTTAAGAAGTGGCAGAAGTATTATTCCATTACTAGGTTCATGTTAACCAAGCCCTTCCTGTTATAACAAAATTGTAGTGTTGGGCCTCTTTGGTTATGCATTACATTGCCAGCGTCCTCTTGCTATAATGTCTCACCTTTTCAGTAAAACGCTTCTTTTTCCTGTCAATTGACAAGTAATCTTAAAATATAATGTATTTTCATAAGAAAATCCACTTCGATAAATAAAGCATAGTAGACACAACCGCCTGTTTAGTCCTCTGGCACAATATTGTGCTAAAAAAGAGAGAGGAATCAATTCAACTCAGGGGTTACCTAGCATTCCCAGTCTATAGCCATAGAGGGCCAGCAATCATAAATCACGATGCCATGGGTCAGACAGCAAAAGAAAACGAAACAGCCTTCCTTTGAGGGAGCCAACACAGGGCATTTAACTTTTATTGGAGATAAATTACTTAATGTGAAATGTAATTCCTAATAAAAAACATTTACCAAACCCAAGCCTGCAAATCATGCCCTTATCTGCTTATAAAGACTGTCGGCCAAGCATGCTGCTTGCCTTTGAAGCAAAAGGCATATATGGTGCCTAAAGCATTTCAGGTTTGATTCTGCCGCAGATAAACAGGCACATTGTAGAAGGGGAAATCTACTCAGGTTCCAGGTTTATCTGACAGAGGCATCAAGAGCTTAACTTTTCTTGAGAGAGCACATATAATTCTTTGCTAAAAGAAAAAAGAAAATCCGCCCCCTTGGCTTTTAGCTCCCTGCTGTTTACATACCACTGCTTTAAAAAGTCATAAAAATTAAGTAAATCATTTCAATGGCTTATCTGATGGAAAATCCTGTGTCCACACTACAGTGCCATCACACTTGTCGGCAATAATAGGCACACATTGGCTTATCGGGTAATGAGGATTTGTTTACCTAAAGAACATATCTGGCTTAAATTAAAATTGCAATGGACTTGAGTACTCTCAGTGCACTGAATTTCAGCCCTAAAGGGTAGGGTTCTCCCTCTCATGGTAATTTAAATCTGACAATATTTAATACAATACCTAAGCTTAAATCAATAAAATATTTTTGTTTATTCAAACTTGTTATACCCACCCAACTCCAGTGGAATTTGGGCAGCATACAGGACCCAAAGCTGCATAAAAACAAAATATAAAACCACACAGACAGCGCAGACTAAAATGGTCTTAAACACAGATCAATACAAAACACACAATCACACACACACACACACACACACACACACACAAATACACTAATCCCAGGCCTGAGATCAAAACAAGGTTTAAAGAACACAATCTGAACTTTCAGAAAGAAAAAATAAAACTTTCTAGAATAAACAGCACAACTCTCAAGATAGCATGCCCCAATAAGCACTGTAAAGCTTCCTGGTTGTTTTTTTTCTTTGTCTGCAGGAGAATTCTTTAATCAGTTAAATCACTTAAAAAAAAAAACTTACATGGTTTAGTTAAGAAAGCCCCCCACCCATCCACCCCTTCCCAGTAAGATTTATTTTCTTGGGCCCTGAAAGCATCTATAATTTACAGCTAATTTCTGCCATGTTCAGATAGAGACCAGAAATATTTCAATCTTCTCAATGCTATTTCTTCCCCTTATTTTCATTTAGCCACACTGCAGTTTAACTTAAGGGGGTATTAACTCATGAGATTTTTGTCAACATATCCCAGTCCAGTATATTTTGTGATGTTGTCGTGGAACAAGTCCCCAACTCTATCATTTGGGTCATCACAGCCAATCAGATTAAATATTATATGGGAAAATGAGGCAGAGAAGAACACAAAGGAGTAAGAAAAGAAATGAAAAACAAAGATGTGCCAAGATACGAAGGATGTCAGAACATTCCAAATCTTTTGCACAATAGTATATTTCCTAGGAATTCTTTTGGTTGTCTCGCTTGTGTTAATTTTGCAGTGAATTGTGAACTGAAGTCACTCTGAGTTCAGCCTTAGTTTATAGAGCCATCTAAGAACACTAGGGAAAAAACTTGGAATGTCTTTAATAGGTGGTGTTTTTCTTTGCTTCTTTAAGATGTATCAGTCCAGTCCTGGTGGCCAATCATCATGCAGCAGTGAACCATCACCCCTTGGGAGCATCAACAACAATGACAGTGGAGTGGAAATGAACATACACAGTGGGGGAAGTCTGGGGGACCTGAGTGTGTTGGAGGATAATACTCCTGTTGTGGACTCGACAGTCTCATCTGGCAACTCAACTGTTGGTCTTCAACTAAGGAAAAACATGACAGCAATGCAACGCCTTGAGCAGCTCAAGAAGGAGAAACTCAGGACAGTGAAGGATTCTTGCTCATGGGCAAATCCAGCACCACAAGTCAAAAACAGCAAACTGCCTCCCATCCCAGGCAATGGTAAGTCAGCCGGCTATTTGATATCTATCCTCTACTTAAAACGGTGTCGGAGGCTCAGCTGGGATTCAAACCTATAAGATGAGTGAAATAGATGCGCCTCTTCCCTTGTCTCTGTTCCTATATCACATTGTAGTTTTGCTTTTGGGTGTTTCTGAAACCGTGATGACAACCAGCGCATGAGATAGAAGCTCAAGAGTATATGCCAACTTGAAAGAGAATATGCTCCAAATTTTACCTAGACAAAATAGACATTCTATTCCTATGTTCAATATTCCAGTCTTTTCTGCCCTCTTGAAAAGTAATGTGCAGGTTCATACTTGAAACAGAAAATGGGGATGTGCATCAGCATCTCTTGTGATGTCTTAACCTTGAAAGAGATAATCTTGCATTATACTTGAAGGTTTCTTGACTTGCAGAAAATGAACAAGGATATTGGGATGTAGCCAATGTTTGAAATATAAAGTTACAATTTGAACAGATGTACATTTTTTGGGCTGTCTAATTTATGTACAATAAAATTAGTGCAATCCAAACTCTTAGAAAGCAAAAAATATCAATTCAAGTTAGCCCATTTAACCCATTCAAAATATGTTCTTTAAGTCCTCACTTAATTAGTTGCTTAGTGATTATGTTGCTTAGTGAAGTTATGACACACACACACACACACACACACCAAAAAAATCTACTTATGATCTGGTGCAGAGTCACATGACTGCATTTCAGGCTTTTGATAACCAGTTCACCTTAAGAGCCAGTTACAGTGTTCCATGATCGTGTGACTCTGTTTCCCACCCTTTTCTTATGCTTTCTGGCAAAAAAAAATGCCTTTTCCTAAATACCTCATGTTTATGGTCTTAATGGTTAATCAATTGTAATAGTTCAAACAACCTCATGTGTCCGTAACTTTTTTTAAAAATTCTGGCAGTCTCTTTCTAAAAATATTATCACTCAAACTGTTTCTTTGTTAATTCAATTACTCCAAAGCAGTCAGTTCTATTACTGATTGTCATTGCTATCTTCCTGATCTTCTGTGTTTTGTGCTGTATGAGAATAGAGTAGAGTAGAGTAGAGTAGAGTAGAGTAGAGTAGAGTAGAGTAGAGTAGAGTAGAGTAGAGTAGAGTAGAGTAGAATTCTTTATTGGCCAAATGTGGTTGGACACACAAGGAATTTGTCTCCAGTGCATAAGCTCTCCATGTACCTACAAGCAACAAGTGATAAATCATGATCATAAAATACAATCATCATAAATCATAAGATGCAACACTCAGTGATAGTCATCAGATGCTAAATAAAAGCAATCAACATAAATTGTAAGGCACAATGTGAACAAACAATAGTTTTCTTTGCCCAATTTTGTTGGAAGTAATCTGGAAGACAACAATGGTTCTTTCAGACTGCTTTCCATTTTCCAACCCGCTTTATTTTTATGTATGAGCTGGATAAGTATTCAGCATGACGGTGATCACACCCATCACAAGTAAAATAATGGGATGCCTTTCTTTTTAATCACTGAGCAATAATCTTACTCTCTCTCTCTCTCATTTTCTTTCAGGTTGTCTTCTGGACAATATGCGTGGCACCTCTACAATGCTCCCTAACCCAAGGATAACTGAGCTGTCCATCAATGAAATTACCATGCTAAACCAACTAGCTGAACGCCGTGACAGCTCAACCAGTACCGTCAGTTCTGCCTACACAGTCAGCCGCAGATCATCAGGAATATCCCCTTACTTCTCCAGCCGCCGTTCCAGTGAAGCTTCTCAATTTGGAAATCGCCCTAACAACACCAGCTCTGCTGACTCCTACGATCCTATTTCCACAGATGCCTCTCGCAGGTCAAGTGATGCCAGTCAATGTAATGGGGTCTCTGGTCTCCTGAATCTCACACCAGCTCAGCAGTACAGGCTGAAAGCTAAGTATGCTGCTGCCACAGGTGGCCCACCACCTACACCACTACCTAACATGGAAAGAATGACCCTGCGGAATAAAATTTCTCTCCTTGATGGTTCAGAGCCTGCTTTGCCTTCATTTCGTCTCCCTCCAGGGCCAAGGCGTTGTAGTGACGGCAATGCTTATGTGTATGGGACATCGCCTGCATTCTCTCATGAAGTGCCTAGTGCAAGACGGGCAAGTGATCCAGTGAGGAGACCTGCTGGAGACCCAAGTTCCCTTCCTAGAATCTATACCTTCAATAGCACCAACAGCATGAATCTTCTTCACCATCATGCAGACAGAAGACAATTCAATCTTCCAGTCTTTCCACATGCAGACAGGAGCCTTGCTAGGCATGTGTACTCCCCACGACCCCCAAGTATTAGTGAAAATATTGCCATGGAAGCAATGCCTGGTGAGACAGATAGTTCTGTGGGAGATGACGATATTGTCCTACCTGATGATGTGGTACAATACATCAAATCCCAAAACAATGGGATTGCCACAGAGAACTCTTCTACAGGGTATGGCAGTGAAATGCAAAACTTCCAAGTAAACGCAAAAGTGCAAAATGGCAACACATTAAACCAGCGCAGAATGGCTGTTCCAGATCTGAGTATGAACCATGCACCCTCTGTTGATGGTGGATGCCAAATAAACTATGGAGCTAACTCTAATTTGCATAAAAATAACATGCCAGTCCAGTGGAATGAAGTTAGCTCAGGAACTGTTGATGTACCCTCCTCTCAAGCAAAACAGCAGTTCCCTCAGCGGAACCTAGCTGTATTCCATCAGAAGCAAAATTTTGGTCAGTATCAGAACCTCAACCAACAGCAGTTGCAGGTAGGCCAAAACAACATGAATGGGAATCTTCAGCAATTTGTGCAGAAAAATGCAAGCATGGATGGACAAAGGCTCAATTGCATGCACTTAAAGCAGCAACAGGTGAATTCAGGTTCTGGTAACAACTTAAACCTGAACTCCCATGAGGTGTTCAACCAAGTTCACCATCAAATGCTAAGTCCAAATACGATGGGTGGTGGTGATGTCAGCCAACTTTCTCCTTCCTGTAATAACATGACCATGAAGCCTGCATTCCACGTTCATTCTCAGCATTTAGATAACGTGGCTGATCCCATTTCAATAGTTAGCAATGGCAGAGAATATGTAATGCACAGTCAAGACATGCAGGAACCAGGGTATCAGCAGAGCTTTTCATCTCAGTCAAGCCATATGAACTTCTCCATGACACAAGAGGATTTCCACCAACCTTCTGCATTAATAACCTCAAATCAACCAAACTTTGAGCCACAACAGAATACAATCAGTACCGTTGGACAGAGCTTCACTTCCTCAATGGTACAACCTCACCCGCCACCTAATCCTAATCCAGGAAACAAGCACCAAGGAGTCCGTGCTGGGCAGCAGTTGGGATACGTGAGAATATCTCACCCAACAAATGATGTGAGTTCAGGGCAGCAAAGGGCACACTCTTCCCCCAAGAGAACAACTGGTGTAGGATCGTTGCAACCACACTTTAACAGTAGTATGAGGGAAGGCCATTTGATGCACTATTATGGTCAAATACATATGTATGAACAAAATGGGAATGTCAACAACCAAACAAATTACAATGTCAGACAACAATGTGCGCTGAACACCAAACCAGCCACCATGCCTTCCCCTGGTGCTAATCAAGTTTCTAGCACAGTGGATTCTCAGGGTCTGGAATCTCCTCAGATAGATTTTGATGCTATCATGGATGATGGCGACCATTCAAGTCTGATGTCAGGAACCTTGAGCCCTAGCATCCTGCAGAGTCTCTCTCAGAACTCTTCTCGCCTTACAACTCCCCGAAATTCTCTGACACTGCCAGCTATACCACCTGGAATTAGTAACATGGCAATAGGGGACATGAATTCTATGCTGACCACCCTGGCAGAAGAGAGCAAATTTCTTAACATGATGTCTTAATGCATAAAGCACAAATGTACCTCTAGACATATCCAGAGATTATGTGCTGGGCAATGTTATGAATGTGCTTTTCTTTAAAAAAAACAAAAAACGAAAAAAAAAAGTTTCCATAGAGTAGACTTTTACAAGTATTAAAACATATTAAGGGAATTCCAAGTAAGAAAAAATATCTTTGTACAAACATGCATAAACTATATTAAAAAAAAGCACTGAAAGGATGCACTTCTAGTATTATTTTGGTGCTTGTTTTTTGGAGTGCTGAAAGATGCCACCCTCCTTCTTAGTGCTTCTAAAGTGTGTCACCATTTATAAAAGGTAGATACATTGAGAATCCTTTCAAAAACCTGACTGCCATTGCCACCCTCCCTTCCCTCGTTAGCTTGCAAAGGGTTAACGTTTCTTCAAACCATCAACCTCAAAATTAAATGGCACTTTGCCAGTTGTGAGACGCTCAAAAGCCATGTGTTAAAATAATCAATGTTTCAAATGAAGCTTTACTTTTTGCAATCTCCTTTTGGCTTTCCCTTACCTATAGCTGCAAATATGTAATGCCTTGTCCTCCCTAGCGAGAGTTATAAATTTAAGCATATGCAAAGCCATACTATAAATGCTTCATGCTTTGCTTATGACCAGTTGTGCATGCATGCGCAGACACACACACACACACACACACAACTTCATTATTACAGCCAGTATCGCTCTTTGTATCTTGCAGCTTAGCTGAGAATCAGCTTTGAGGCAAAGTGCCTTACTGTGCATTAGCAGTTGAGACTCATCTGTTGTCTAATAATGTCAAATAAAGTGTGTATTGCCAGAAGCATATATAAAATAAAGGTGCATTTATGTCAGGCAACACCGTGTTGCTAAAAAGACATTTGAGAGAGACACGCTGATGGGGAAATGTGAAAAACTGAATGGCCTATTGGGTTTTGGTTTGGTTGCTTTTACTAATCAAAGGCTATCACGGAGAATGTAGTGGAGGTTTGAAAACCAAACTAATTTAAAGATATTGTAGGGGGGGAAATCCCTACCATGCACTGTGTGAAACACGGGATCACTCTGAGTTTCTATGGACTTCACTTTGGAATTGCTCATACAAAAAGAACAGTGCTGGAGTTAGTTAAATATGACATAAAAATGATGCAGCAGAAATGTGTACCTTTTTTATGTCATAAAATTTGTTCATCCCTCCCAGTTAGGTGTTCTATCAAACTGTTTAATTACACACTGCATAGGTTTGATCTGACTGATACGTCATTCTGGAGGTGGCCAACTGGCTCTGGCTAAAAAAAATTATCTTCTGTTTGCTTGGTCAGTTGTGATATCATTATTGTGAGATTTTAAAGCTGTTCAGAGTTCCTTGGAAAAGGAGGATAGCCCAGAAAGAAAATAATGTAAGCATGAAATTAATAAATAATGCCAGGCGCCTCTCCAAACCCATTGTTAGAACTCTTAAGTGGCATAATCTCTTGAAGGCTTAGTGTAACTGCTTTGAAGACCTTCTCATATTGCCTAAGCATGGAGAAAACAAAGAGATTGAACAGCAGTCTTTCAGAAGGATCTTCCGTGTCTTTGCCATTGTGCTCAGATGAAATGGGGAGGCCCTTGAAAAGCCAAACCTTCAAGATAACATGATAGTGCTACATGCTCATCAACTTGAGCTCCTAAAAATGAACAGTGCAAACAAGAATGGCAAATTTGTAGTCAGTATTATGGCATCTAAGTTGCCATCAAGTTGCCATGTATTTAGCTAACATATGCTATTTATATACCTAACCCCTCCAGTAAGAAGAAATGCATGCCTATAGTCCCCTCTCTCTTAAGATAATTTTTGGTGTCAGTAAGCGGTTCTTGCCAAAACTGCATGTCATCCAGAAGTACTTGCACTGCATAATTGCATTAATTAATTCATGCAAACCAGTGGAGGTGTTTATGCATTTATCTAATAGAATTTTGGAAAGAGAAAGAGAAAATTATGAGATCAGACAATCATTAAGAACAGAGATTCCAGCCAGGAAAAGCTGGTGAAAAAAGTAGAACATGAAATTAGGCAGCTGCCAATTGCAATACAGGGTAGGGTGAATATAAAATGTAAAAACCTTGGGGTACCAAGGTTTGCATTTTTATAAAGGGCCTCACTAGATTGAGTTAAGGTATTCAAGCCCAAATCATGGGCACTACATCTCATCATACATCAATATCTATCTAGCCAGCATTTCTGGGTAAATGCTGATAAAACAAAGTTCACTCTCTCCTATACAGCTTCTGCTTTTCCAAATCTGCTTCAGATGGTTGAAGTTTATCTAAAACGGGTTTGAGAGCACACCAAAAAGAGGAGCAAAGAAGACAAAAAAAGAAAGTCCCATTGTCTTGTTTGACATTAGAGTTAGCTCTATGGGTTTTATGGTTCAGCAGAATTATAAAAGCATAGCTGTAAAAGGATGATGTATTATAAATTCCTGCTTTATATATTTATACATTTGATTTGATTAGAGTG
The DNA here is from genome assembly GCA_027560395.1 of Boaedon fuliginosus. NCBI lineage: Eukaryota > Metazoa > Chordata > Lepidosauria > Squamata > Lamprophiidae > Boaedon > Boaedon fuliginosus. The sequence continues at coordinate 112,770 of JANHGC010004897.1, read as the reverse complement.
ACTTGTTTCATTATTTATTTTTGAACTTTAAAAAAGGAGATGTAAACCCAGTTCTTTAAAGAAATGGGGGGCCCAAGAGTGTCTTTGCTCATATATTTTTTTTGTATCGGTATTCTGTATCAGAATCTGATCCATTTGCAGTGCCATTTATCCACCTTGTAGCCTCTACCTTGGAAATACACAGTCCGGCAAACATTGCCAAGATTGAGTCTGATTAAGATGACTTGAATGTGGACCATTCTGACTGCGTCCAAGCATATGGACTAAAGTCAAGCCAATGACACTTCTCCCTCCGTAAAAGTATGGAAGTTTTGAATAACCATGTTTACATCAAGAAATGCCAATATATGAGCTGATTCTCACCTTAGCATAGGAGTGTAAATCCAATTTAATCAATAGCTGCATATCAGCAGGTGATGGATGACTGTCTCACAGGTTTTCCTGTGTCTAATGTTTAATGCCATAGAAAAGGGAACTCTTTTTTCACATCAGGGTTTGTAGTGGCAACATTTTCTGGATGGTACATTTCCATACCCATCTCTTATTAGTTATCCTTTCCTTTGCCTATACATTTTTTCAGTGTCATCAAGAAAAATCACTTTGGTTATATGTCTTTCACCACGTTAAAGGTTACCCTGCAGAATATGTTTGCTTAGGTGTCTCAAGAAAACCAATTTAGTATTCCAAAAATGTATTATTCCTGATTTTTTTTCCATTCATAATGGACAATGGAAGACTTAAAAGAAGGTGAAAGGGAGAGATGGTTACAGTAATTCTTCACAATACATCTGAATATTGCACATCTTAAGGCAGGACAGGAAAGTGATATTTTAAAAAAATGAATTCAGTTCTTTCAGTAGGATGACAGTGTTGCTATCGGCCTACTAATGTGGACTTTTCAGATCTGTTCATAGGACCATGCTCAAGTGATACCTGTGTAGCATTACACACATAATTTGGTTGTGTGACCCCCATCCCCATCACTTGTCTTGATATAGAATAAGAATAGCACAAAGTTTCAAAGAGCTAAGAAGATATTGGACATCCCACAAGCAATCAGGATGCCTAGTTGCAGGAATGTATACTGATATGAACCCTGATAAGCATTAACAAATGCAAACAGAAACAATTTGTCCATTATTTTCTTCAACTTGTCCATGGTGGTCTCCCTTTATTTACTGTAATAGTATTATAACAAAAAACCTGGCTCTGTATATATTCTGTATAGAAGGCATTCATTATTAATAAGAGTACTGTAGCTGAATTGTTCTGCCTTTATATCTCCAGGAGCTTTTTATCTGTTTTCTACATCGTACGGATGGCAGTCATATGCTAAAACTGTATATAAATGTTTTGTACATTAAAAAAGTAATTTTTTTCATAATTTCTGTTTTTATTCATTATTGCTCAGGATGTGTCATAAGAGAAAGGCAATAAGCAAAACTCTATATCAGGGGTCTTCAAACTTGACAAGTTTAAGTCTTCCTCCTCCAGTCATGTTAGCTCAGGAATTCTGGGAGTTGAAGTCCACAAGTCTTAAACTTGCCAAGTTTGAAGACCCTTGCTCTATACACTATATGTATGGTATATATACACACACATTTATTTGCCTGAAAATACATTCCGATGTGTTTAAAACTTCTCTCTCTCCTTCCACCCTCTATATTACATAACAATTGATAATTGTTACAACATAGCAGTTCCTGATTGTTGATGAGTGATATATTAACATAATTATGTGACATCTTAGAAATGAGCCTCGTGTTTTGTTTAACTTTGTTATATTCTAGAATTTGTTATGTCCCTATATTTATTTAATTTTAACAGATTTAGTAATAAGGGGTAAAATCTATAGTTTTATGCTGGTTCTGTTTCTATAAATTCCTTGGAAACCTTTTAGAATTCCAGCTTGCTTTTTTTTTTAAAATGACATGCTTTCCAATCCTTGTAGCTATAGAGATGAGTTTGAAAACACAGCTGCAATGTAATCAAAGGTAATCTGGCCTGAAGGAAAGTAATATGTGAGATTTGCATTCAGATTTCCAAGATTTCTAAGTTAGCTGATTATATAGAGGAAATCGTAGCTGATTAAAATTAGATTAAAATAAAATTAGATATTATGAAATCTAATTTTAGCCAGCTACAAATCAGAGTCCCGCTCTCTCCCTCCACATATTTCCCTGGGAAGATGTGATTTGGCTAACTACATGCAAATAAATATGCAAATAGTTTTATGTTTTTCATTCACAGTACTTTTCTAATATGATTCCTGAGTTTGAACAAATTGCCTGGGCCTTTCTTAGTGAATAATTTGTATGTTAGACTTTTGAATATTGTTTTTTTTTCCGCATATTTTTGTTCCAGAATTTCCAGAAAGAGCAGTTCTGGAATTAAGGCAGAAAATGGTGTAGGTTTGCAGAATATTAAAAACCAAGGGATGGGTCATAAAGTCATATTCATGAAAAATTGAAATCCTTGTTAAGTTGAAAGTAGCCCTTATAAGAGAAGACACTTATCCACTGAGGCCAAATTATTCTTGCAATTTTATTCTAAGCAGAGTTGCTAAAGCCTAAATTACATTAGTTTAGTCCTCTGCACATGCAACTTGAAGATTGTATAGTAATTTTTTTTCTTGCTTGTTCTATAATTTATTTGACAACTTTTTGTTGGATAGTGAATGTTGCCAAGCTATAGGGTAAAGGCACTTTGAGACATGTGACAGGTACAAAATGCTAGCTTCCTTGTAAAGTCTAATGTTGTCAGCCAAACAATGTCGGCTGGCGGCCCCCCGTGCTAAGGCCTTCTCTGTGGTGGCACCGACCCTCCGGAATGATCTGCCCATTGATATTAGGACCACCCCCACCTTGTTAGCCTTCCGCAAAGCTGTGAAGACCTGGCTTTGGCGGAGGGCCTGGAACTAACA
>JANHGC010004897.1:96102-109747 GCA_027560395.1 Boaedon fuliginosus | reverse complement strand
AAAAAACTCATTCTCCAATTTCGGTCTTTCACCGGTGAAAGTCGACATTCTCCAGATTTCGGTCTTTCACGGTAACAACTGTTACCGCGACTATGTGTTTGTCGACATTCACCAGTGAATGTCGACATTCTCCAGATTTCGGTCTTTCAGCGTAACATAACTACAACATTTACTCATGAGGCCATTGTAAAAATACAACCTTATTTTGCCTCCGACATATTGGAAACAGTCTTGTTTGAGGATGGGCTTAAAATAGTCTCTTCTTCTTTGCATCTGCTTCACATTCCCTTCTTTGTCAACATAATACGACTAGAGACAAGGAGCATTGCAAAAATAGTACTGCAAGTACTATGGTGGTAAGCTTGGTCTGAAACTGACAGGTAACATGGGCCTGACTATGCTAAAGCAAGCAGGATTTTTTTTTATTGCTTTGTTGCCCTTTTCTCAGCTTAAGAGATCACTGGGGGTGGGGGGACTTCCCAAGGGATGGGAAAGGAGCTGCTTATAAAAACTCATGGTGAATCCAACCATGCATTGCCTATTCTAGTTATTAGGGAGGCGAGATTTTTTGCCATTGTATCTGATTTTATCCTCTCCGTGCCTTGGAAGGGATGCTCTACCTGTAGGATCTTCATGAAGTGGGACGTTAAAGCATATTTTAGATTTGACTTGAGAAAAGAAGTAATGACTTTCACTAAACATTGGTGTTAAGGAGATAATAATCAAAGGATATCTCCACAAAGTAACTGATTCAGCTTCTGTACTGTTTCTGTCTGTTCTCATTCACTTAATTGTAAACCACAAATTTGGTGACGTGGTCACAGAAGAGAAAGGTCACCCTGCCTTCAAGTGTTACTTGTGACCTCTTAGCCTAATGGTCTCTTTTTTTACTTCAAGGAATCTTGTTCCTGAGAAACAGGGAATTGCACCTGGAGGATAGGCTACCTTATAAATCCACAAAACATTCTCCAGTAAATTGCATGGATGACAATTTACAGCCAAGCAGATCCTCTTGCTGACAGCTATTTAACGTGTAAATAAAACAGCTGAAGAAAACAAACTTGTCTTCTCTAAGTATAATTTCTTCCGGCAGAATTTATGTTTTCAAGTAAAATCTGCAAACTACCCGTTTAAATATGTTGCTGTAAAAGTAACAAAACAAACAAGACCAAAGTGAAGTTCATAAATAGAGGGTTGATCCTGAACTTATTAGATTATACTTGCATGTGGAACTTCAACATGAGTTACTTACTTTTAGTTTACTGGTAAAACTCCATGTTTGCCTTTTTTTTTTTTTTTTGGCAATGGAACAGTTTTCAAAGCTGTTTTGAGGATGTCACCTTCTCCGTTCAAACTGAGGTCTGGGTTATAGTATACATGTTTATCTTCCCATATCCACAAGCATGGGAAGAACCCTGCTAGATTAGACAAAAGTCAATCTACAAACTGCCTCTCACAAGTTCGGAAGCTGAGCATGAAGATGCTGGTCCTCCTTGGCTGTTCCTTCCAGCAGATGGCTTGAAAGCTTCTTATGGCAGTGTTTTGGTGGCCACAAAGGCAACATCAAAATCGTTTCCCTTTGTATGTGCAAACAATGTGGGGCTTCACCTGAATGGTTGCAATTGCCATCTTGACTTTTCTTGTTCTTTTTTTTATTTAGATTTTGTTTATCCTACTTGGATTATTTTTATAAATAACTCAAGGTGGCAAACATACCTAATACTCCTTCCTCCTTCTATTTTCCCCATGACAACATTCCCATGAGGTGAGTTGGGCTGAGAAAGAGGCACTGACCCAAAGTCACCCACTGGGCATTGATGCCTAAGGCGGGACTAGAACTCGCCATCTCCTGGTTTCTAGCCTGGTATCTTAACCAGTAGAGCAAACTGACTTTCTTTACAAACATATCTCCTTTCCACCTCTTTTTCTTGGAAAACTAAATATGTAAAATAGGAAAGTGTACTATATTTAGGTCATCCTCCAGTACGAGTGGCTACATGGACTTAATATAATCCTGCATGAAAACATTTAAGCCCCAGAGAGGGATAGTTAACCAACTGTTGGTGTCCCTATACTACATCAATCACTTGCTGGTTCAGTTAAACATGCATGATGACTGTGGACCATGACTGAGGGAGAATATTATAAGAGGTGGTCCATGCTTTCTTCCACAGGTATGGCAGAAATATTACAGCAGGAAATTTACTAGGAGACAGAATAATGCTTTCTAGAATGGTGCTACTCTGCTCATTTGAAATTGATTCAAAATCTTCAAATCCACCAGCCAATGGCAGCTTTACAAAAACTGTAGTGACAAAGGCCCACCGCCTCTAACTTCATTCACATTATTCACGATCCATTTATGTCCATGACTTTCTTTTTTGCAACATATGACATCAGAAGCACCTGCTAGAGAGTGACACTGATCGGGACTTCAGTCAGTTAAACAGCAGATAAATGTGATGGTTATAATAAAAATGAGGGGCTGAAAATGAAACACACACCAGCTTTGCTCATCATTAGAAGTAATAATTCTGTCTTAATTAATAGTTCTTCTCAAGCTCCCATTGCAAAAAAAAGGAGATATGTTGTATTTTACTCTGAGGTGCTATAAGTTGTAAAGCTAGGCAGCCACATGCTCTAAGGCAGGGGTGTCAAACTCAAGGCCCGTGGGGGGGGATCCAGCCCACGGGGTGCTCAAATCTGGCCTGCAGGACTGCCTTGCAAACAGTGAAAGATTGGCCTACGGTGCCTCTGCCAGTGAAAACAGGCTACCAATCTCTGTTTTTGACTGGGATGACTTCCTGAAACTCTCAGCCAGCAAAAACAGAGCTTGTGGCCCTCCTGAGCTCTGTTTTCGCTGGCAGAGGGTTGCAGGAGGCTGTTGCAGCTGAAAACAGAGATTGGGAGTCTGTTTTCACTGGCAGAGTGCTCATGCCACCACAGGTGCCCCTGACATGAGTGAAGTTGGCCATGCCCACCCAAGTTGGCCAGACCCACGCCGCCGCCCCCCAAGGTCAAACACAACCCTGATGGGGCCCTCAATGAAATCAAGTTTAACACCTATGATCTAAGGTGTCACTGCACACCAGGAAACCCTGCCCAGAAGCATAGCTGGGTACATGTAAATAAATCTATTTTGGGAATTTATAGGACATGATCCTGTCTCAGATGAAAAGCTAGGATATTGATTAAATCAGATAGAACAAGCAGGAGTCAGCACCCAACCTTTCTTGTGAACAGGCCAGAAGAACTGCCGTTAAGTGCTGCTGGCTCATTTCCTAACCCACGTATTTTTTTTACTGTTGAAACATTTTAGGGCTTTCAAATATTTTATAAAAGGCAAACATTTTGAGACCCTTTTAAGTATAACTACCAGACGTGAAAAATTTATGCTTCGTTTTTCTTTTTCAACTAGGGTAGTTTTTCTCTTTACCCGCCCACGATTTTTAACTCTTTTCAGATCTGGCCCTTCTTTCTGCAGAGAATGTATCCTCCACCACTCAAAGGTCAGCGCTCTTGCCTCTTCCTGAAATAAATTAAATTAATAAATGGAACGTCTCTGTCTTTTCCATGTAAACAGGAAAGAAAAGCTGTATAGACCGACATATGTAGCTTGGCTGAATTGCAGCCTGGAACTTTTCCAAATTTTATCCCTCAATCCGTGCAAATGTGGCTTCTGTTCTGTACCTTTCTATTTTCACCAATAAGCAGTTCTGAAGAGCAATGGAGTCAGCAAACATCTAGCCAATAATATAAACACAGATTGTCCTTGGGACAAAAGCAACGCTCCCAGGACAGAGACAATTCAGCATCACATACAAAGCTAATGTTACAGAGATTAAAAAAATAATGCTCCAAATTTTGCATTGACCAAGGAGAAACTGGTTAAAAAAAGTCCATGCTTTTGATCAATCAACTACAGCTTTCAGAAGTGAATCTCTTTTCATTTGGTAATTCTAAATTGAGCTACCCCAGAATAACCCTTCTTAAGATGTGGTAAAATGAGTTGATAGTCGGCATAACTGTGTGTTTGGTGATAGCAAGGGATGGTTCACCATGGTACAGAAGCAACAGGAAGATGCACATTTTATTCTCTTGTTAGGTAGGAGATGGATGGATGGAAAGCTGCTTTTAGAATGTAGAATCAGAGATACTTGATAGTGGAGGCCTATGTAAACTAGAGCACAAATTTGGAGGAAATGAACTAATGAAATATGTCAAACCTAAAAAGTAAAAGGCTGCAACAAATACACACATATACACACACACACACACAAACCAAAACCTACTTCTGCAGAAGCAATTTACTTTTACTTCGAAATTAAGCTCTGATTTGAAAATTAAGGCATTGTAATTTAATATTAACCCATATGTCATAAACTAATGAGAAAAAGTGCAAGGGAAATTGCATTCCATATAGCCAGAGTTCTTTGTTATTTATAATAACCAGGATTACAAGTGAGGCCAACACCGATGGATCATACTTTAGAAATCCTGATAGCTCATTCATTTCTCTAATTGCATTTATTATAAATTAAGTAAGTTGTACCCACCCTCGATATACAAGAAGACAAAATTAATTTGCAAATCATTCTAAATCTGCATCAAACTAAGTAAAATGGAAGTTTGAGCAGAGTGTGGTATACAAATAATTTAGTAATTTAGTGGGCCAAGAAATAACCTCTAAATATTTTGGTGATAAATTTGGCACAGAAGGATAGTTATTTTACTACTTTGCTTATTGAAAGGGATGGTGTTATTTTTCTTCTGTTTTCACAGCTGAGCCATTTGTTTTCCCAGTCTCATTACAATAGCTGTATTTTGCATTATTTGTATAATTAGGTTGCTCTATAATCAGTATAAATTGTGTTATTAAAACACTTTGCATAAATGCTGTAAGGAGCTTTCAGTGTTGTAAAATTCACAGAAACTGAACTGCCTCCCCTGTTTCAGATCCAGTGGACTTGTCTGTTATTTGAGATGATATCCAAACAGAACATTTGCTCCGAAGCGATGTTAACAATATAATATCATTACATTATTATATATCATTGCTGAATTATTACAAATATAACACAACATCCAAAGTTGGAGAGCTGTTCAATGTTTCATTGTAATAGGTCTGGATGAAGGCGAACTGATCATGTAAATGAAATTGATGAATATGTGCATAAAAATGAAAGTGTAGGTTTTATTACAAACGAAAGAGCTAACACCGGATCAGAAGATATGAATTAGTGTCATCTCAGACTGGCGTGGATATGTGTGAAATTAGAAATTCATAAGTACTAGATGTTAGTTACACATTACACTACAGTGACTTATGATAATGGGACAACCAGGCCTTAACTGTGCAACATTCAGAATGAATGTGATGATCTGGAAGAAAAACTTATTCTGCTAGACATCATAAACGAATAGCTGCGAAGGAAGTGGCGGAACGCAGTTTACATAGAATAGTACAAACTATTAAGATTTTTTGGGGGGAAATCTATTCACTGTAATGTTTCTGTAGTTTAACAAAAAGAAAAAAAGAAAGAGACTGCAACACAATCTCCGTGTGACACTCTCTCCTTCTAATTGGTTCTTTCACTCGAATTCTCCAGATACTGCAAAAACAAAACAAAAAACCCACCACCTAATGACCTGTTTTGCTGACCTTTCATCTCTTTAAACCCATGACAGGTTAAGGTTTCAAAACTGCCGGCCCCTTAAAAAGGTTCCTATGTGTCAGAGTTCTTAGAGCTTCTCTCCTTTCGATTATGCGTGGTTAGGCAGGAATTCCTGGAATCTGGGGTTCAGGCTGCATTACTCTTGTTATGATCTGCAGTCTCTGATAAGACATGAAACAAGGAGGAGGGGAGAGAGAGACCATCTGAGGCAACGGGAGCTTTTGAAAAACCACGGCAAAGGGAAACGGAGGTTCAAGCTTTCCTGTGGCTTTTGTTCTCTTTCAGCATGGAGTTTCTGGCAAAAGCAGGCTTCTTGGCCTATAGCAGTATGAGACCAAGAGTTGTCTGTGTTAGGAGAAACCTGAGGTTACACTATGAGAGGGGCGGGAAAGCATAGAACAAAAGTGCCTCCTACTTGTGCAGGGTAGAGAATTGCCAGGTTTCTAAGCCTGAAAATCTAAACATCTGTATGAGAAAATGCAAAATCTCCTTCAGGCTGATATTCATCCTTCGTGTAGCTTTCTTGGTGACAGGATGGATGTGGTTTGCCCCTGCCATGATGGGATGGGATGATCTGGGAATCATATAGCCTACAGTCTAGTGATCGCCTGGTGGTCTCCTATCTGAATATTCATCCGCCCTGACTCCACTTAGCTTCTGAATCTAACAAAGTGCGAAGCAATGAAATCAAAAGGTTGGGTTTCCAGATCTGGGCTCCAATCATCCAGATAGCACTAGAAGTCAGAGTAAAATGTATACAATTGTTTGTTTGTAGACAGCTCGTGGTTCTCTGGTTTTCTCCAGGCTGAATCAGATAGTATTGGCAATGGAGCCAGCTCCACCAGTGTTGGCAAATGGTGTTGGTAGACTCTTAGTAACTCTCTTCCTTGCCAGAATACCAGCACCTTTTGTTAATTTCAGTCACAGCCTGTCTCAATAAGCACCATTTTCTGTTCTTCAAAGGCAAAGCAGTCTTAAGGCATCAACTGAAAATGGCCTGTCATTGATTACAAAGTTATTAAGTTATGGGTATGTAACTCTAAACTGCAAGAGCTACATATTGCACTTTATTAGTAAATGCTGGCTGTTAAAGGATAGGGGAAGATCAATAAGACATGACAGGGTGGCTGGGCTGATTTTGTCTGGATTTTGATTCAACATGTCGCAGAACTGTGGATTTAAAAATGGATCCCAGATGTTGTTCAGATTTGCATCTGAAGCAGAACATCTCGTGGAAAAAAATCCTATTAGATTTTTCGTATGCCGTGATGAAAGAGAACAAAGAAGGCCCAAAGAAGGCCCTTTTTTAATTAAAAAATGTTCCAATGTCATCCTCCAATTTACTAAGAAAATTGTATTTTAAAATCATTCCTTCAATAGGTATTGTCGGTTTATAAGTGACATTTTATTTGTTTGTTTATTGGATTTCTCTGCTGGTAATTTCACTAATACAGCTTACAATATAATAAAAGTTGAAAAGTGCAAAAAAGACAATTAAAATAAAATAAAAAATTAAAATTAAAAACCAAGATGATGGACAGCTTCAGGAAGAGAATCTTTTCTATCCTGTCTGCCACCCAATGTAACCCATCCCTGTTGGCCCCCAGGCCAAGCAGCAGAGCCAAATTTTTAGGCTGATCTGGAAGGCCATTAGCGTGAGGGAGGATCTCACCTTTAGCAGGAGAATATTCCAGGGTGTGGGGGCCACAGCAGAAAAGGCTCTTCTCTTGGCACCCGCAACTGAAATTCTTTGGCTGACAGGGTCCAAGTAGGCCCTTTCCACTGTAGAGAGTGGGGCAGATTAATCCCAACAGGATAAGGCAGATCCAGATTTCTGAAGAACAAAACAAAATGGTTGAGCTTCCATAATTCAGTGGTGAAATCTATTTGAAACTAGTGGAAAGAAATACTGGTAATAGGGACACCCAACAGCACAAATCCTTTTTATGGATCTGTGAAGATGTAGTCCTTCGAATAAGTGAAAACAATTTCAAGAGGGTGAGGTTTGAAGGAATATAATAAGCAAAATTTTTGAAAGTGAAAGTGGGATCCCAGGTAAATATGAGTGTTAAGATTTTTAAAAAACTAAATATATAAACAAAAAAGAGAGAGAGAGAGAAAAGGAGGGAGAAATGCCCGGGGGTGGGGATATATGTGGAAATATCTCGTCAGAAAGTCAGCGGAAATAATCTCATTTTGTTTCCAGAAAGAATGGTAACTGGAGGTCAGGTATTAATCCAGAAAGGGTTGCAGAGGATTCATTGGCATAAATCGAGGGTTGTTGGTTTGTTTTTTATTTGTGATAATTTCAATTCAATGTTGACTCCTAGCAACTGCCTGCAGGTTTTTGTGGTTTGCCCTTGTCTGCTTCCTAGAGCTGAGAGAGAGACTGGTCCAAGGTCACTCAGCTGGCTTTGGGCCCAGAGTCGGAATTAGAACTCGCCTGATTCCTAACCTGACGCCTTAACCACTACTACACTAAACTAGCTCTAAGCATAGATGGAATATCCATTCAGAAAAATAAACACTGGAACATGGAAAGTAAAGCATTTAGAGAGAGGCTCTTGAGATCGTTTCTTCTTCCGCCACCTCCTCCCTTCTCCTCCCTTCTCCTTCTCCCTTCTTCTCTTCTTCTTTTATGGCTTTGCTCTTGCTCTTCTGGCACCATTTGTATCTCATTAAAATTTCTGTGGCAGTATATTATGCATTGCCAACTTGCTGGGCCTGTCACAACTTCATCAGAGCCGTTTTAGCCAGGCCATTTCAGAGTGACCCAGGATGGCCTTCATGGATGCTGTAGTGGTCCTGTGGCACAAGGCCACAAATATTCTAGCAACCCCTTACTTTGTCCTTTTACCACCTCCATAGGATACTGAGAATTTATACTCTTTATAAAGTTATTTATCCTGACTACCTGTCTCAAAAATTATTCCCTTGCTGAAGGGGGTGGGGGTGAGATCTTATTGTGTATTGGGTTTATATAGTTTTATCCTTTGAATACCACCCAGAGTTATCCTGTGAAAAGATGGGCAGTCAATAAAGTTAATAAATCGTCATCCCAGGTCCTTGGTAAGGACTTGCTAGGTAGACAAAAATGCCAAACCCAGTCTGAATATCTGGCTGACTGGGCAATGATCAGTAGTAGTAGTAGTAGTAGTAGTAGTAGTAGTAGTAGTAGTAGTAGTAGTAGTAGTAGTAGTAGTAGAAATTTTATAAAATACAATTTTAGAGTTTTTCTTAAAATTAAAATTTTATAAAATTAAAGAATTTTATAAAATACATTGAGAAATTGCAGCTTCCTGCAATAACACCAGTGGAACTGCAAAAAAACTGCGCTACTTGGAACATCGTACATTTTAAGAAGATACTTGGTTGATACCTAGGATGCTGGCAGCCACCCGTATCAGCCATTAGCGCCAGTCTATGATATTTGTGATACATTTTTAAATGCTCGGTTGACTGAGTTTCATGTTTAATGAACAAAAGTTTATAATAATAGTAGTAATGACATCCTCATACAAACCTGATCTATTCCCTTTCCAATAACACTTATGAACATATTGCTGTGTGTGCTGGAGCAGTCTCCATGGCACATGAAGGGCTCTTGTCTGGCAGCCCAGCAGTGGCTTTAGTCCATAGCTATGATCACTTGGGATCATTTGCAAGACTCTGCAGCTGGGTAAAAATGCAAGGCCCATATATGTACCTTGCTGCCAAACTTTCTCACTGTTTCTATATTTCCTGACTGGTTCTAAAACTCAAGTATCCAAATTGCTGCAAATGCAATGCTGGAATCAATGTAAAAGCTGAGATTTTAGTTAGCCACCTGTCGTGCCAATTTTGTTTACTGCAACATTGGGGATTTTGTAATTGCCTTCTGTTCCAAGCTTTGGTGGCAATAATTGTTCTAAATAATAATATCCAACAATAATTCATTTAAGAAAGGAAAGTTCCCTACATTTACCCATTGCTGGAAAGTCATGGGAGAAAAGAAGGATCAACTTGTTGGAAACAGAAGAGACATGTGAAACTCGATGAGAGTTTGCCAACCAACTCCTGAAATACTTTTCTATAATGAAATATGGAGTGACAGGAGGAAACCCAAGACAGATTTTCTTGGGCTCTGGTTGCTCAGAACTATTTTTCTGCTTTGGGATGATAAGTGACAACAAATGATGAACTTAGGATGAGGAAATCTCCCACCCTTGGGTGAAAGAGGTGTGCAGAATTTTAACAGACCACAAGGAATAGCAGACGGAGTAGAAGTATTAGCACAAACTACCTCTAATGATCTAGAGAGAGGCTGGTTTTATTCACCTTATCTGGAGAATTTCCACTTAATAAAGTTAAATACATACATTACTATTTAAGCCAACTAATTCAGCCCAGACAATAATGCCCTATAAATATTCATGATTTTGTTTTAACATTAAGATAACATCTGTTTGAAAACATCTGCAATCTGTTTTCAATGCTTCGGTAACATTTAAATTAACTGTAACTAATACAATAAAGCACTATTAGGGATAATGATAATGCAAGATGCCCATTAGAAAACATGAATAACATGGACTGCAGGGGCACAGAGCGGATGAAACAGATTTGGGCAAATGCCAATCTGACCATTTTCTGGATCCTTCTCTCAGTTCGGAGGAGTACATAAGTCAGGACTCTCTTACGCTGCCTCTAAGTTGCCGAATTTAGAAAGTCAAGAGTGTTTATTAGTTCCAGTATATAGACCAATTGGAACAGATCTGTCTTCTAGTGTCTTTAATATTCCTTTAGACTCTCTATTTACTTCAAGGAAACAGTTCCAAATAAGGACACTTAGGTCAGGCATCCAGAACCTGAATGCTGCCAAGCTGCACACAATTCACCGACTATATATGGAAACCCACAGTGGCTCATTAATCAGCTCCCAATTTGCCTCCGCCATGGGAATGGGAAACAAAAAGCAGAAGGGTTGGCAGTTCAAAACACATGGCTGGTTAAGATGTGCTCAGTTTGATTCAGAGACTTAGGTAGTTTAAATGGTTTCCTTGCTTGAATTTAGCTCCAGATTAACTTTAATCATATAATGGCTTCCAGAGGACGAGGGGGGAAGGGGGACAGAAAGGAATGTTTTTTAATCATATCATTTAATCACTTAAATATAATTTAAGCTACACCCATATCATAACAATTTCGCACTTAACAGTATTGTTGCTGCTCCCTCTAGGGGTTGGTCACAATAGCATTGATATCTCATGAGTGATCTCTTTTAATCATGCCTTTTGTGCCTGGATCTGGGTAGATCCTTAATTCTTTGCAAAGGGAGGAATACTTGCTGAGGAATAAAAAAGGAAACTGTACTCCAACAGATATGAACAGTTTCTTAGGGATTGTGAATACACGTCGCTCTGTAGTCTTTGTTTTCATATGTCTTGCTTGTAACAACCGCCATTTTAAAATCCATTTTTATATGCATTCCTTTCATGCATATGTTGCTTTTTACAGGCTCCTAAGTTCCTAAGGTCAAAAGAGGAAATTGGAAATTAGGAATAGAGATCTCCACCACCATGGACACCAGTTTAATTTAATGACTCCAAAAGGAGTGGAAGTCTGGGGTTTTCATTCTATCAGCATAGACTTTTCCAGATGTTCTTAATTTCGGTGTCAAAGGGCATGATGAGAAGTGTGTCCATCCTATCTGAGAAAAACAGAGCTTGGCACAAGGAATCTTCTTGAGGCAATGTGTGATTAGCAAAGTAAAACAAATTAACACAAGTATTAGGATGTACTCTCATGTCCATCTGCACATGTGAAGAGTTTCTTTTCCAATATTGTATTGAATGCTATGTCAAAATCTCCCCTCATAATGCAGATATCAAAGGGAAAAAAATATTTATATGACACCTGTAAGAGATTTGACATTATAAGATCTGCATCAAAGGAATCTTGCCACCATTACATCCTGCTGAATCATCCTGACTCCAAGAATGGCATGGCATGGCATAGCATGGAATAGAATATTTTATTAGCCAAGTGTGACTGGACACACAAAGAATTTGTCTCTAGTGTATAAGCTAGCAGTATAAACGCAAGCAACAAAGTGATAAATCATAAATCATATCAACAAAGTGATAGTCATAAGAAGATACCAATAGGGGTAGGTAATAGAAAATAATTGTTGCATTCTGAAAAGAAAAGAATTGGCAGATTCTAAGATAGAAGGATATTACTATAGGGTTCACATTATCTGTAACCTCCCTCTACACTTTGGGGGGAAAGTGCATTACCTATGTATAGCAGCTATTCTTTTTTAGTGCTACTTAAACTAAGCAAAGCTAAGTCAAAGGCAGTAAATTTCTTTGTGCACGTGTGTGAGTGTGCGCGTGTGTGTGCATGCATTGTGTGTGTAGTTTCAGTTTGATTATCAGTCATGAAGAGACATTACTTAAAGCAGCAGTGACATTGTCTAATCATTCTTGTGAAATATAGACTTCTCTCTCTTCTTCAGACAGAGCCGGCATTAATACACATTTATGCAAAGCAGAGCCGGATCTGTCACCGGCTAATCTTTGCAAGTATGATAGATGATGTTTATTTTCAGTGATGGAACGAAACACCCCGACTGACAATAATTGTAATAAAAAGGACAGATCAACTTCTATAAAATGATTGAATTACCAGTCTATTGCATTAATGCCTGCTCTCAGCTGTGTCATAAACCTGCTTGAGGTTCGCTCCAAATTAGAGCTTGCAGGGAAGCAACCACCTTCAGGGAGACATCCTACCCTTGACTTTGGCTAATGAAAGGGCAGCCATGTTGGGATGCAGTTTCTGGCCTCTGCTATTTTTATTCATTTGGAGCATAAAGCAATGTTTCCAAGCCTCTTACCAAATGCAGGGGAACCAGAGAGGGAGGGAAGGAAGGAGGAAGAAACTGAACCAAAACTTTCCTGCTTAGTTCAACAAGCCTGGAGAAAATGGTTTGGTGCTCAGACTTGGTGCATAGGTATATTAAAAGACCTAGGCAGACATTCTAATTAGGAGCCTCTGGTAGAATAAATATTTAATGCATTCAGCATTGTTTCTTGCGAGAGAACCAAGGATGCTATTGGATGAAACTTTGAACTCTGGGCTAACTAGCTATGAACGTAGCCCTATCTTAATTCTTAATGATAGCAACTGTCGAGGATAAATTGGTAGCTTTGAGGCAGAACATATCCCAGTTGTGTTTGTCAGAACTTCTGCTCGATACTGTTAAATCACCAGTTGCTAGCTATAGTGAGTGCGTATTTTAGGAATCTCTGCTCAGCATATAGATATATCTTGTGTTCACTACGGTTTTGCTTCCTGGGTACAAGGCTATATCTTGGAATAGGGTATAACTTCATCAAAGAAGAGCAGATACAAATAACTGAAATGGATGCTTCTTGCAAACAAGGAAGTCAACCAGGAGATGGAGTGGTAGAGAGAAAGAGAGCGAGGGAGGGAGGGAGAGAGAGGGGGGAGAGGGAGAGAGAGAGAGAGAGAGAGAGAATATAAATATAATGTAAAAACTCAGATACAGTTTTGCCTACAGAATATAATTAAGCCAGTTTTTTGCCCTGGTTTGTCTCCAAATATGCCAAACTCAATATATGGTACATTTTCTAAGGAATCTTAAAATAATTATTTTAATATTTTATGAATCTTTATGAGTCATTTGGAATGTTAGGCCTGATGCCACATGGTTTGAAATCTGAAAGGCTTAGAAAACTACTGATAACCACTTGTCTATTACATCTCCACATGTTGAAGAATAGTGGCATAAAATGGTATAAAAACTAGGGATTTTTCCACAGTGTTTTATTGAAAATCATGCTATCATAGGTGCTGGATCAGGGGTGTCAAACTTGATTTCATTGAGGGCTGCATCAGGGTTGTGTTTGACTCGGGGAGGGGCAGGTGGGCATGGCCAGGGTGGGGATGGCTAGCTGGAGGCA
>JANHGC010004897.1:84307-96002 GCA_027560395.1 Boaedon fuliginosus | reverse complement strand
ATCAGGGGTGTCAAACTTGATTTCATTGAGGGCCACATCAGGGTTGTGTTTGACTCGGGAGGGGCAGGTGGGCATGGCCAGGGTGGGGATGGCTAGCTGGAGGCACCTGTGGTGGCCTGAGCCCTCTGTCAACAAAAACCGAGCTCTGTTTTCACTGGCAGAGAGTTGCAAGAGGCCGTTGCAGCTGAAAATGGATTTTTGTTGCCAGAGGCACCATGGGCTGGTCCTTTGCTGTTTCCAGGGAGGCCCTGCAGGCAAGATCTAAGCACCCCATGGCCCGGATCTGGCCCCTAGGTCTTGAGTTTGACACCCCTGTACTACAGTAGATGAACAATTTTTATTCTACTGAAATGATAAACTTTCATATTTTACCACTTATTAACAGTTTAAATGAAGTTTAAGAATGAAGATAATATCCAAGCTAGATACTTCTTTCTTTGCAATTTTTTTCAATAATTGATCCATAAATTACTGAACATCTATATCTATAAAAGAGAAGTGTGTGTGTGTATGTGCTCTATAACTCCTACATGCCGCAACCAATCTCACCCAAACTTTGCACATTCAGTACATACCTTGGCGTTGTAAGATCAGCACTGGGGGGGGGGTCACGAGAGCCTTTGGGGGGTCTGCGCCCTTGAAAAAGGGTGCCAAAATGCACAGCCCCACCCACATTTCATTGCCAAGTTCTATTGCACATCTGCAGAGGGCTCTAGGCAAGGCATGCAAATCGGACGCTCTCCAGCCACAGAGGCAAGGCATGCAAATCGGGCAAAGAACACTGGGAATTGTAGGCTGCAACATTACCTGCTTACAGCATGTCGCAGCAAGGCATAAATAAAGGAAAGGACAAGAAAGGAACACCATGACACATAGAGGTACTAACACTGTCAGGTCCAACTATACCCGGGCAATGCCAGGTTATCAGCTAGTAATATATAAAATAAGGCAAAAACTTGCAAACAGATTGTTACCTTAGAGCCAAATGTAGGTAGACCTAATTTATTAAGAGATGTCATTAAAAATGAGATCCAATATAAATAACGCAGTCATAAATTTCCAGAAATGAAATGCTAGCAATCCATCCATTCTCCATTTTCCAGCTTTTATTTTTAGTTTTAGTGCCTTCTAGTCAATCTTAAGTCCAGGAGACTGCAGTCACTGCTGTTTCCTTGGCAATATTTGCAGAAGTGGAGACTGACCCTTAGTCACTGCATTTACTTTGTGCCTAAGCCAAGACTAGAACAGGTCTTGCAGTTTGCAATCCAATGTCTTTAATCATCATTGTTTTTCCAGTTTCCTGAAAAACCTGGAACCAAATTGTGTAATCGCATGGATATTGCCTCCAGTGATGCTAGCATGTGGCATCTGGATTAAATACCATCCAATCTAGAAAAACTTCAAATAATAAAATGCGAGTTTAAGGAAGAATAGTGTAATCTATTAATTATTTTCATAGTCAGTTCTTGCTGACTTTCCAAAATAGATTTCAAAGGAATCTTATTGTAAGTAGTTTTTCAAAACTTTGGCTGTGCACCCAAGTCTCGGGTTCACAGTGTATTAAGGGACCCATTTATTGCCTTTACTTGAATTAGTTAATAAGCTTGGCTGTTGTGTGATTACGATTTATTTATGATTCTTTGGATATTTTTATTGTTCTGATTTGCTTTAATTGCTTTATAATTTTAGAATTGTAAGCTGCCCAGAGTCACTTGGCTGTGATGTGTGGGTATAGAAATTAAACATACATACATTCAAATTGATGCATCATTTCTTCTTCCCATTCTTTTTTCTTTTCCATTGCTGAGGTTTCTACTTCACACAATATTATTTACATTTTAGAATCTGAACAGTCCATTTATTAGGTTGAGTATTGCTTGTTGAAGATCAATATATTTTTTTTACAAACTTAACCTCCATAGTCAGAAATTCAGTTCAGTGGACCTAACTCCTAGAAAACCATGCACAGAGCTAAACCTTTTATGTTGGAAACTAGGTTTTAAAATTGTAATAGTTGCTTGGGGAGGTGATTGTCATGGTTAACGTGATGGATTCCTGAAGTTCACTATTTACCATAAGAGGCATCTTGCTATACTGTACATGAGTCAAATAAATATGCATTCCTGTTTTTCAGCACTGCTCACACCACCTCTGTTAAAGGAACACGAAAGAAAATGCAGTGATTATTCAAAACTACATGGTATTTATTACCTGGGAATTGAAATGATTCATTAATTGAAATGATTAAAATCAGGACATTTAGAAAATTCTCTGGTGAGGAAAAAAAAGTTTTCTGGAAAGCTTCCAAGTCAACATCGTTCTCTTCAGACATATCTGAAATATTTTTCCTCAAGTAATTTTTCTATGGCCTCCAAAGTTTCCTAACTACCGTAGAAGTCTCAGGGTTATAGTAAAGGCACAAAACAAGGCAAAAGAGAGAGGGGAGAAAACCCTGAGAGCTTCAACCAGTCTGCATATGGTAACCTAGATTTCTCTAGGGTGATTTGCTTCCTATCCTATCCCAGACACATCTTTGCTTTTGAAATAGAAAAACCGTCAAATGCCTTGAAGTGCGATGAGAGGCTCAGGCATCTGTGAGACATTTTGATGCTTTCCCCCAGCACTATGGCACTTTTTGTTTGTTACTTCTTGTTGCCAGATTCATTAAAGTTGTATTAGATTTGAAAACACAGTGGAACCTGGTATTTTTAGAACTATGTTATTATATTTTCCTTGGGCTCTTCATGAGAAGAACTATGGTAGAGTTCTGTCTATCAAAATCCCTGTGGAGGCATTCAGAAGTGGCAAGTGTAGCAGACCTCCATCAGATTGTCTTCTATGATCTGATCCATAGTGCTATCAGTGTGTGTATGTGTGTGTGTGTGTGTGTGTGTGTGAGAGAGAGAGAGAGAGTATGATATTGGCAACCAACTTTGGGCCACAATCATGGGGAAGTCAAGTTGCCATCCCAATACATTTTCATGAGCACCACCTTGAAGAATGCTAATTTTTCTGTTATAAAAATTAAATATATTAAGTAGGGGGGGGAAACATTTAAGTCTAGGAAAACATGCAGTTGGTTCCATAAAAGATTCCTGGGAACCTGAAGTGGAAAACAGAATAAGATTATCAGAAAACTCCAGTAGAATATCTTGAGCCTTATCTGACTATTGAGTCAATTTAGTTCTTCATCCTTTGTTTTGAAAGAAGTCTATTCATCTTTTTGCACTCATGTTTTTATCAATTCTTCCACTTCATAAATCAGAGTAAGCTATAAAAAGCACCTCCCTGTTTAGTATAGTCAGGACTCTATGCATATGCTAGTTTACACCCAGTGGTATCTTTTCACATCATCTTAGAATAGTTTATTAGACCCATTCAAGATCAACGGTGAAGCAAGGAAATTCTGTGTCATTTGATGAAGATTCTGGTTGGAATATAGAATGGTGTGTTTTATTTTATTTAATGTGTGGCAAAACTGTTAAAAATCACCTCATAATTGCATTCCCAATGAGCAAATATGAAACTATTTACTCTATTTACAAAATCAAAGAGATTATTTATATAGTCAATACATTATGGAGTTGCAGAGAAGATAACGCATAAGGGAAGTTTTCACTAAGCTTACTTATGCAGTTTCATGCTTAACTACTTTTCCATTCTAGACCTTGGACTGCGGAGGCTAATTAATTAGACTGATTAGGGAATAGTTCTATCTTTGGAACTTAGAATCTGATTAGGTAGTCTTTTGTTTTCTTTTAATTCCTTGATAATAAACATGGAGATAATATCACTGAACTCTTGCCTGTTTGAAACACTGTTTGCCTGCAGACCCTTGAAAAGTATTTAATCTATATCTTCTCTCTGATAACGTTATTTTTTTGCAAAGTATATGTAGATTAAATAGAGAAAATGAGATCAAATCAGATAGTACTGACTAAAATCTGCCTGAAATGACACAATTTCAAAAGAATTGTATAATTCCAGTTTTTAATTCAGTAGTATAACATTATTGAATATCCCTTCTCCCTCAGTTTCTTGGCTAGATATGGTACCCCATCAAGAACGTTCCTAGATTGTATGACTAGCTACTACAAAAGACAAAATTATAAGGATCATTCCTCAATTACTCCAGTTCCAAATCTGAACTGAGATCATGGAACCATGAAGCTCTCTAGAAGAATCAATAGATTTGCTGAAAGAAAAGGCAGAATTTAAGAAGCATGTCATGAGCTGTGAAATGTGAGAAATTTTGAAATTATTTTGATAGGTTAGTTAATAACATAAATCTTTGTTGTTACCACCACCACATGTGTTATATTAAAAAAATACATGCATCTTGGTTTGAACCCAGACTAAATTATCTGAATTTCAATGAAAACATTAGAACTTCAGTAATGGCAAACTCAATAATCAGAGAAATTAATAAAAGCAACACTGCTGTTGATATTTATTACCCCCTACTGAACCAAGACAATGTCGGTGATGCTCTCCAAAAGCAAGCTGCAAAGTTTTCCGTATAAAGTATAGATGGATTTGTTCTAAATTGTTAATTTTAATTAACCCATTAACAGTTGAGAAATGGGTTTTTAAAAACAATGTTTAATAAGCTCAGATAAATCGTAAGTGGGGTTGCATGTCAGAGAAATATAGACATAAAACCGAACATTGTGGACTCACCTGGAATGAGTCCAGATACAAAAAATATGGAAGGTAATCCAATACACACACAGAGTCACACCAATTCTTAGGTGGTTAAAGAGGTTTGGGAAGGGGCACAGAGTGAGTAGGACATTGTTTCAAAATCATGAACGAGCCGCAAGCACTGTACTATAGTTCTGTCACGGATTCAGAAATTTAATATGTCCAAACTGAAAAAATATGTCTTGCAGCTGTGTGGGCATACAAACAGTACTTAATTCTATGGACTGGAATCCTTCCAGGTCTACAGACCACAGGACATTGGTGCCTCTGCAAACATCTGGACCAGGTGCCAGGGAACACCAAACTTTTCTCTTCCAGGTGATGAAATATAAATCTCACACTGAATATCATCCAGGCAAAAACATTGCAGTAGCAGTATGTCGATAGAGGTTCTCAGTCATCCAGGTCACGGTTGTTCCAAAGGTACTTTTATATTCCTTGCAGACAGCTGATCATTTGAACACCCCTCTCTCAACAGAGGGGGAGGGATACGACATCATCTATCTGCAGTCTACACAGTCCTTTCACCAGTTCCAAGAAGGCTCCACACCCTTTTGCACTAGTCAGGTGACCCTGAGGACACAGATAAACCTCCAAGTGGCCTCAACGACTCTCTAAAGTGACCAACTGTCTGCAGGGAGTATCAATCCTGCCATTCCCCACCATCCAGTCAGAGGTGAAGAAGCTTCTTGGATGGGAAGCGAAACGTCTTCAGAGAAAAACTAGAAAGTCCAGTTGCTTCTTCAAAAAGCACCTTTGGGACACTGCAGTAGCAGATACTTTACCTAATACTCACTAAACCCCTCTAATAGAGACATAATTCTACTTTACAAGACTATCTTAATTCTACTTTACAAGACTAAAGTTAGGTGACCACAACTGAGATAAAATCATAAAATATTTATAGATGGCCATAAGTAGATTTAGCCAGAAGAATAAGCCTTCAAGCAAAAAGAATCACTGATTGTTTTATACTGGGGTGGGGTCTTTTTATTTATGCTTATTTGCCTTTGGGCCTTCAAGTCAGTCTTGTCCCCCAACAATTACCAGCCCACGTCCCTTACTTTTCTTGGCAAAGTTTTTCGGTTTTAGTTTTTCAGAAGTGCCTTGCCCTTGTCTGCTTCTTAGGGCTGAGAGACAATGACTGGCCCAAGGTCACCCAGCTGGCTTTGTATCTCAAGCAGGACCAGAACTCACTATCTCCTGGTTTCTAACCTGGTGCTTTCATCATTATACCAGACTGGCTCTTTAATGTATTTGTTATTTCCCTGTATCTCAAATGACCAGTCAAATACAAAATACAAATACAAATGAAACAAGCAAGCAAACATTATATTCTCTCAAACCCTAATCCCATGATGGCAAACCAATGGCATGCATGCCAGAGGTGGCCCGCAGAGCCTTCTCTCTGGGCACTCAAGCCATTGCCCCAGCTCAGCTCCACTGCGCATGCACGTACACTCCTCCTGCCAGCCAGCTGCTCTTCGGGTCTCTGCCACACATGCTTGGGAGTTGCACGTGCATGTGTAGGGTCGGGCGATTGCGCACACATGCACTGAAGTCGTGGGGGGGCATGCATGCATGTGCCAGGCAGGGCACAAGCATGGGGTGAGGCGCACTCATGGGGCACACATGCATGTTGCAGTTTGGGAGTGCGCGTGTGCGCACTTTGGGCACTTGGTGCCAAAAAGATTAGCCATCACTGCTCTAGTCTATTTGAAGCCTTATTTGGGCTCTGCAAAGAGGTTGTGGTGGCAATCTTTCTATAAAGAG
Organism: Boaedon fuliginosus; assembly: GCA_027560395.1. NCBI lineage: Eukaryota > Metazoa > Chordata > Lepidosauria > Squamata > Lamprophiidae > Boaedon > Boaedon fuliginosus. The sequence continues at coordinate 89,525 of JANHGC010004897.1, read as the reverse complement.
TTTTGTGGGAGAAAACTGCCTTATTTCAATTAAAGATAAAAACTGATTTGTTATTGTGATCTACTAAAGTTCTTTTTCTTGAACTCCTGATCTTGACATCTGAGAAGGGAAAACCTTCCTGTAAGATGTTTCTCAATTAGTCACTTTTCTAAGGCCCCACGCCTCGGACTGTAGGATTTTCAGAAGTTGCAATATTTAGAATATTATCTTCATTTGGAGACAAAAAATGTTTCAGAGTTTCACAAAGAAGCAATAATTTAGCGCAGATGCATGACCCTAGGTAGCTAACAACACTTTGAACTGTCAGAAAGAAACAGATAACAGTAAAGAATTTACACACATATAATCAGCAGTGAAAGTAGAAACAAAACTACCAAGAGAAAATCAATATAACCATTTCACAAGCTGTGCCATATATTCAGATTTCCTGAGCCTGGTGACAATACCATGTCTTACAAGAACCCAACCAGGTAAGTGCTGCCCCACCAAAGAGATTGTGGAAGACAACTAAAACTGATCTTCCCCTTGAATAGGAAAGAAAGGCGGGATACAAGTTTAAATAATAAATAAATAAATAACTTGGAAGTTATAACTCTTCAGTTCTTGCGGACTATTTACAGGATAAAGATTGCAGCCATGACCAATCAAAATGAATTTCCATTATTTTGGTTTTCTTTTTTAAAAAAACATAATGGCTAAATAGGTATGACTTGGTAGATAATACTTCATAACTCAACTTGGAAAGAGTCTGAAACTTTATATAATTTTATTCATGTTGCAACCAGTTCATACTATTTACATGTGAATGGGAAAGTAGAAACAATGGTTCAAATTTCAAAGCAATTATAACGTAAGATCAGGTGTTGCCTTTTTAATGTTATTCAGCAATTCCATCCATGCCATCAAATACAGCCCAATACAGTTCATTGAACTAAAAAGTCCTAAAGCTGAGTTCCAACTTTAAAAACATACAGGTAGTCCTCGACTTATAACAATTCATTTAGTGACTGTTCAAAGTTACAACAGCACTGAAAAAAACCAACTTATGACCGTTTTTCACATTTATGACCTTTGTAGCATCCCCATGCTCCTGTGATCAAAATTCAGATGCTTGGCAACTGGCTCATACTTACGATACTTACGTTGCTATGTCCCAAGGTCATCTGATCATCCTTTGCAACCTTCTGACAAGCCAAGTCAATGGGGAAATCACATTCATTTAACAACCAGGTAACTAACTTATCAACTGCAGCGATTCACTTAACAACGGTGGCTAGAAAAGTCATAAAATGGGGCAAAACTCATTGAATAAATGTCTCATTGAGCAAGAGAAATTTTGGGATCCATTGTGGTGGTAAGTCAAAGACTACTTGTATTCTCTCACTAGATAATTTTAAGATCGCCTACGCATCAAATGAAAATGAAACAGCAGCTTGCAAAATTCACTTGGGTAGAGGAGGGGCGTGTCTTGCCAGAGTTTTTTTTAAGGATTCCAAGTATGAGTTAAATTGGATGATCAAATGGGAGGGAACTGGCAACAATACAGGAACAGTGATGGACATCCCACTCCTATACTCTCAAGATTTACAGAAGCATAATTATTAAAAATTATTTCAGAAAGCAGCAGTCATTTCTGGAACTATTAAAGACAATAGAACAAGCTTATACTAGTTTAAAACTGAGCTTGAAATAGTATCACCAAAGCACCAAAACATGTAACTACTTTAATCAAATTCATGTCCTTATCTTCAAGGAGAGAGTCTGTCACTTCTAAAGCCAGGGTGATTCACAATCCCTGCAAGTTAGAGAGAGACTTTTTTTGTAGGTAGAAATCCCCTATGAAAACAAAATAATTCCCAGGTGCCGTGAAGGTGACAGCCTGCGAGATCATTGACATTTTTTTAACTTTATATATATTTATCCCTATTATTTAACAAGAAGGGACTATTTAAAATTTGATTATAATTGGTGAATAGGAGAGGAAGAAGACAATATTTTATATGTAAAAAGGAAGCACTCTGAAAAGTCAGAAACAGAAGGAAAATTTTTGCTAGGAAAAGTGAACTAAGGACTGTGCACAGTGGAAGTATTTTATTTATTGCAAGTTTTAAAAATAGTACTGCACTTCTGAAAGTTTAAGACAATCAGGGATGAGGACAAGCCTTTCTCTTTAAAATTTCAATGTCTTCACAGCCAACAGTGCAGATCAGCTCATTCACATCATTCCATGCTCAGCCTACCTCGGGGTCTTTAGCTAGAGATGTACAGATATTTTAACACTAAAATATGCAGTAAAACTATATGCATTCATAGAAGTTTATTCAACATATCCCCGTTTCCACAAGCTGTTGCTATTGCTGCTGGAGTTCAGAATTTGAAAATTCTCTGGGCAACTTCTAAGGATGACTAGTTAAAAAAAAACTAAAATTGCCCCTCTAATTTCCTCATCTGGTTGAAATCAGTCTAACTATGGGATTTGGCATTGGCCTTAGGTAAAGGTTCCCCTCGCACGTACGTGCTAGATGGTTCCCAACTCTATGGGGCGGTGCTCATCTCTGTTTCAAAGCCAAAGAGCCAGCCCTGTCCGAAGACCTCTCTGTGGTCATGTGGCCAGCATGACTATACACCGAAGGCACACAGAACGCTGTTACCTTCCCACCAAAGGTGGTCCCTATTTTTCTACTTGCATTTTTTTTAACATGCTTTCCAACTGCTAGGCTGGCAGAAGCTGAGACAAGTAACAGGAGCTCACTCCATTACGCAGCGCTAGGGATTCAAACTTCCGAACTGCAGACCTTTCTGATCGACAAGCTCAGCATCCTAGCCACTGAGCCACCACATCCTTGGCTTTAATTTCCTCTAATTTCATTTAGGTGACCCTTTGGAGAAGAAAAATCCCATTTCAGAGTTCAAATCTACACCTGTATTCTTAGCGGACCGAGCAAGATCAAATGACAGCCTTCAGCTACAAGCTGGGAAAGGCCTGCTAGCTCTCAGGTGCTCCATCCTCAATGGCGTACTGAAGATGGCTCCTACTAGCTTATAAGAGCCCAACTGTTAAGTATTATAGAATCTTTTTGAACTGTTGACAGCAGGGTTGAGCTGTGATGCCTAATACTATGATTAGCTGTATAGTAGCTAGTGGTAGAGGGCAGCAGTGGCAATGGAACCGGCAAAGCTGGCTAGTAGACATCTACCGGCATGTCAGTGTTTATCCCTCACAGTTAAAGTAGACATAGGTAGTCCTCTACTTATGACCACAAAATTTCTGTTGCTAAGTAAGGCATTTGTTAAGTGAGTTCTGCCCTGTTTTACCACCCTCCTTGCCACAGCTGTTAAGTGAATCCCTGCATTTGTTAATTTAGTCACATGCTTGTCAAGTGGCTTCCCCATTGGCCTTGCTTATCAGAAAGTTGCAAAAGGTAGATGACATGACCCTGGGATACTGCAACCGTCATAAATATGAGCCAGTTGCCAAGCACCTGCATTTTCATCATGGGACCGTGGGAAGGCCGCAACAGTCGTTAAGTGTAAAAAACAGCCCTAAGTCACTTCTTTAACTGCTGTTGTAACTTCGAACGATCACTAAGAAAACATGTTGTAAGTTGAGGACTATCTGTATTGCAAATCATTAAATGGAAACAGCATAAAGGGGGTGAGGTTGTTTACCTTGGGGTTTTTTTTTGCTTTACGCAGAACATCCGCTTGCTTGCTTGCTTGCTTGCTTTCTCTCCCTAACTTTAATATTTAATAAAGTCAGGCCTTTGGGGACGTGTAGCAACAGCTAAAGAGTGGAGTTTTGTTTTGTTATGGTTGGGGAGACAGATGCAGCTCTGTTACGTTCGCTGGAAGTTGCTGCTTGTCCAACAGAGTGTGTGGTGGGAAAGAATGCGGTCCAACAACAGCAGCAGATTAATTCCTACATTGCCTCAGCTGATTTAGGTTGGTCTAGGTCAGCCAAAAGTCTGCGTGGTGGAGATTGTATTTTTCTTCTGCTTGATCTCAAAAGCCAGCCAAGCAGACGTGTGAGGAAACATCAAGTGGCTTTGTGCTGAATCAGTCTTTTGGCAGGCTTCTTTCCATTTGGGAGGTTCCCCTTACCCCTCCCCACCAAAAAAGAAGGCGACTAGATGAGAAGGAATTGTGCCGCGCTGCTTTCCCATGAACAGAAGCACTTGAGGTCCACCCGTGGAAGAGTCAGGGCCCTGGTAAAGCTGGCCCTGCAATTAAGCAGAGCAAAGCCCATGTTTTAGGGAGACAATTTGGGTTGCTATAAGAAGGCAGTCATTCAATTCACAACTGTTGTACTTGCAATGCTAGGGAGATATACTTATGGAGGTCTTGTCTGAGGTGCCAAAATACTTTATAATATGGTATGATGGGAGGAAATAATCCTGCCTCTGGCATCGAAAATGGCTTGGGCCAACACTGACTAGGGAGTTCCCTTCTCTGTGGCCCAGGAGATGCATATTTCCTTATGTTTATTCCTAAAGTTAGAACAGTTAGGCAGGAATTCCATCAGTTCATTTTAATATTAACTATTTTGCTTAATTTATATACAGTATATAACTTATATATACATCAGACAGAGTGGCACTATAAAGTCAAGGAAACTATGCCTTCAAAGATATCTCTTTGTGAAAAAACCATTAGGAAGTCAGTGTCGAAGTAATAACTACTAACTACTAAGTCATAAATTATAATTTACAACAATCCATCTTTTAAGAATCAGTCCAGAATAGATATGAACAAAATATTTATTCCTGGAGATAAAACATTCTTTTTTGGGGGGGCATACTCTTTTAGGGCCAGACCATATCTGAAACATCACACTCCTCTTTTCTGGAAAATTTACTTCCAGGCAAAATCACCAGGCCGTTCCTGAAATGGTCCACTTCAAAGGAAGAATAAAACATCCCATCTCTGGAATGAAACCTTTTGCAGGTTTTAAGCCCTAACACAAAAAGTTACATACAGTAGATTTAAAGCACCATATTGCCATATTTAGGCAAACTGAGATTGTTCTGAACCCAGTATTTAGCCATCTGATTGTCTTGTAGAAATTGCTACAATTCTTCTTAAATCTTTTCCAGTTCTTAGCAACCTCATGGGACAGAAGACCCATGAGTACATCTGCTTTAAAATTTATTTATTTATTTATTTATTTATTTATTAGATTTATATCCCGCCTCTCTTCACCCCTTTCGGGGGAACTCGA
>JANHGC010004897.1:70791-82598 GCA_027560395.1 Boaedon fuliginosus | reverse complement strand
GGCCACTGGCTGCAAGGAAGGCCCTGTGATGGGGGTGCTGCTTTCTTCAGGCCTGGCACGTGTCCCCCCCCCAAGCAGGTCACTGGATCTGCTGGCCTACCAGGTGGCCTGAGCCAGGCAGGAGGGACAGGAACCGGGAGGGCACGGGAGGCCCTGGGCCTTTTGCTGAAGGGCCTCCCAGGTGAGCTTGCAAGGCAGCCTCTGACACTGCAGCGGGGTCAGCTTAGCCCAGCTGCTTCTTCCGCCAGCTGCCTGCGGAAATCCTCACGGCAGCTCAGCTGGCGCTCCTGAGGCTCTTCCTCCCCAAGAGGGTTGCGGGTCGGCTGCACAGGTGTGAGATAGCAGAGAAATTGGTGCGTTTGGCTACAGACAACCCTGCAACGTGGCTCTCGTGCAGCTCTGGTTGGACTTGCCATTGTGTTCTTCCTACACACACACACACCCCTCACACCCTCTTCTGCTGCTTCCTCTGAGCCCCTTCGAAAAAGCAGGGAGCCCCCCAGGAACAACCAGCCATGAAAAGCTGCAGGAAAGCCCTTCAATCTCAGGCAGGCCCTTTTTGCCTGTCGGTGCCAGGCGGCAGTTGGCCGCCTTCTAGGTGCCCACCAGGTCCTTGGGGAAGAGCCCAAGTGCCCTCTGAAAGCCCTTGGGGTCCTGCCAAGCAACTGCTCCAACAGGGAGTCTGCACCAGCAACCGAAAAGCCTCTGAGACCATCTAGCCATGTCAAAGCAGAGACATCCTTCCAACCATAGACTTCATCCCACCCCCCCTGAGAACAAAGTCAGCCGAGGGTGTGAGCACTGGCAGGCGTGGCCTTAGGTGGGCCTGGAAGCTGGGGGTGGCAAGCCAGGCCCCTTCCTTTCCGACAGCAGGAAAGCAGGCTTCTCTGCGGGCTTTTGCCATAGCTCCTGGGACGATTCTGTGGTTCCAGGCAAATGCACACCCAGGAGGGGAAAGCTGCATTGGGACATCTCCACCCCCCAGGGATGAAGGCAGAGGCAGCCCTGAGGCCTGACATCTCTCCATAGGGGACTGAAGGGAAGGCTGCCCCACACTTTGAGCTCTGCAGGAGAAGCCCAGGTATGTGATGGTGCACACCTGTGCCTCTGCCTTAAGGTCTGAGGGACGGGCAGTGGAAGGGCTGCCTTTAGATAGGCCTGATCTTTGCAGCCCCACCTTTTGATCTGGGGCCCCCAAGAACTGCTTGGGCCTCATCCAAAGCTTGCCTCCTAGCAGCCCTGAACAGTTTTGATGCCAAGTGCCCATTGAGCAGAGCAACTGTGCCCACCTACCTGGTGGAACCACTGGACCTTCTCAGTTGCCCCTTCCCTGGATCACGAGGTCCTGGGGAGCCGCAGGAAGCACCCCGAGGACTGAGGGGTTGGAAGAGGGCTCGGCACCTGGGAGGTTGGCACCAGAGTCCAAGTTCATGGGCAGATCTGGGCTACGCTGACCTGCCTTGTACTAAGGCAAAGCAGAAGCCAGTCAGAGAAGCAAGTGAGGGGAACGGAAGCATTGGCACCCAGTGTCCCCAAAAGGCTCCCCCCCCCAAGATTTGTGCCTGAAAACTTTCCTGATGGATGTCCCTGGATAATATTCAGATGCAAGAGAGTACAGGGTTCAGCACCTCCTGGCTGGATTCATATAACGCTCTTAACCCAGATTCAGTAAAAATTCAGCCTCAAAATGCAAGCCGGTTTCTTTCTTTCTTTCTTTCTTTATTTGATTTATATCCCGCCTCTCTTCCCCCAATGGGAAACTCGAGGTGGCGTACAGCATATAAATGTGCCCTATAAATAAAATACCATACATAACTCAATCTCTCACACAATCAAAAATATAGGGGGGGGGGAGGAAAAGATCTTAACTCCACGCCCTCCGCCATAGCCAGGTCTTCGTGGCCTTGCGAAAGGCGGGCAAATTTGGGATGGTCCTGATATCCACCGGGAGTGAATTCCACAGGGACGGCGCTGCCACAGAGAAGGCCCGAGCCCTCGGACCCGCCAGCCGACACTGCCTAGCTGACGGAATCCATCTTTGTTGTACAGGTGGTCCTCCCTTAATGGCCACTCATTTAGTGACAGTTTGAAGTTACAGGGGCCCTGAATGACCAGTACTTACGAAGGTCCCCACCACACGTGATCTCAAACTCCACAGTCCCTGGAGCAAAACAGGCCACTTTCCCTGCCAGCTTCCCACAAGGAATGTGGTCCATGGGAAGCCGCCAGGAAGTCCTGTGTGATGTCCTTCACTGCTGGGCTGCTGAGGTCAGGTGTCCAATTAATGACTGCGCCCTTTAGCAATGTAGATCCTTGTCCCAATTGTTAAGTGAGGACTACGTGTAGATAACAGGAGATACCCCTTTTTAAAAAAGGACCCTAATGTATCAAGGCTTGTGGTTGCCAGCACAAATTCTGCACACTTTTCAATAAGAGACAATATCTGATTGGGGACTGTGCAGCAGTGGCAAAACGTATTGCTGTATACAATCGAAGTTTATCAGAATTTAAGCAAGAATGGCAACGCAAAATAAAAAATGTTATGCTGCCTGACTCGCAGTGACTCGGCATGAAAGCTACTATAAAAACAAGGACACAGGGTGGCAAAGAAGATGAACCCAGAGGGAGGGGGGGCTTTGGTGGTCCTTGGGTCTGGGTGCAGAGACACATATTTAGGGCCCTTCAAAATCCCAGGGGGTGGGAGCTGTTCACTCCCTGGCCCGTGGGAAGCCCCAACCCACGTGGGGCACAAGGGAGGGCAGACACTCAACACTCCTATACTATTTGGGTGGGGTTTTACAATTCGCGAATAATATACTGGAGATTACGGTACTGCACTGAAAGGTTTATACTTTTTATGATACTTTTAAATCATTTGTTAATGTTATATTGTGCATCACTTGTGTTTCTAATTCTCGTTAAGTACTCATATTTCTTTTGAAATAATTTTTAAACATTTTTTATTTTATTTGAATTTGTAGGCTGCCCAATCCCGCAGGACTCTGGGTGGCTCACAACATGAGTAAAAACAGCACATAAATAACATATAAAACAATTTGAAATCCCATTAAAATTACTAAAGTTTTCGGAGGGTCAATTTAAACTGGCCTGCCAGAAGAGCCAGGTCTTTGATGCTCGATAGAAGGTTTGTAGGTCTGGGACACTTCGGAGCTCCGGAGGAAGATCGTTCCAGAGGGCAGGGCCCTCCTCCGTGGAGTCACCAGCCGACACTGTCTGGCTGATGGTATCTGGAGGAGGCCCACTCTGTGTGACCTCCCAGGGCACTGGGAGGCAAATAGTGGCAGAAGGCAGTCTCAAAGGTAACCCAGTCCAATGCCATGTAGGGCTTTAAGGGTAATGACCAGCACCTTGAATTGAATCTGGAAGCCTACTGGGAGCCAGTGAAAGCTGCGCAAGAGTGGTGTGACATGGGTGTATTGTGGGGCACCCATGACTGCTCGTGCAGCTGCATTCTGGACCAGTTGAAGCTTCCAAATGCTTTTCAAGAGCAGCCCCAAGTAGAGTGCATTGCAGTAGTCTAGCCGTGAGGTGATGAGGGCATTAGTGACTGGGGGTAATGCTCCTCGGTCCAGAAAGGGACACAATTGGTGAACCAGGTGGACCTGGACAAAGGTGCCTCTGCCCACAGCTGTCAAATGATCTTCTAAAGTTAGCTGTGGATCCAGAAGTAAGCCACCTAGAGTTCCCCCTAACAGGGGAAATGAGGCGGGGTATAAATCCAATAAAATAAATAAATAAATAAATAAGACCCTGCTGGCATTCCAAGAAGGCGGTTGTAGGCTGTAATGAGAGCATTTGGGAAAGTCTCTTTGGATGCGAACTAAAGATGGGTTTATTTATTCATGATTTTATTTGTTGGTCAAACATGGACAAGATGACGAGGGCTGGGCTGCAGAAATTTTTAGCGAGGGGTTCTCTGCCTGGTTGCTGGCTGGGCGCGGCCACCATGGTCGCCTAGTTGGCCTCCTGCACTACAGCGGCGGGGCTGGAAACGGCCTCCCCCATGCTCTGGAGGTCCCATTTACGGATGTCCAGAACTTCCGGGATGCCCATTTTTCACCCTCGCTAAGCCTCCGTGCGGGCCCTGTACTTATCTGGGATCCAAAATGGGCCATGGGGAGACTCCTGGGAGGGTAGGGGTGGGCGTGGCCAGCCAGGAGTGGTGGGGGCGCCGTCACTATGGAATTCGCTCCCTGTTGAGATTAGAACTATCTCCAGCCTACCTGTCTTCTGTAAGGCCATAAAGACCTGGCTTTGCAAGCAAGCATGGTCCTGATCCCCTGTGTTCCCCCCCCCTTGGAGATGTTAGGTTGGTGTGTTTGGGATGAGTGATTGTGTTTTTTGATGTTCATTGTATAGGACTGTTTTATCATGTTGTTAGCCGCCTCGAGTTCCCCTCTGGGTGAAGAGAGGCGGGGTATAAATACGATAAATAAAAATAAAATAAATAAATAAATTTGGGGGTTCTCCAAACTGGGCAGAGTCTTAGCAAGAGGATCTCCCGAACCCCTGCGAACCGCCAGCAGCCCACCCCGATAACAAGTATAGGTATGAACATAAAACATGAACAAAGGAAGTAAATACAGATAAATGGGGACAGTAAGAGAGGGACGGTAGGCACACTGGTGCACTTAAAGGACCTCTTAAGAATGGAGTGAGGTCCACGGTAGATTAGGCTCGGGGTGAAGCCTGTTTCTCTCCTCCAGACCTCGACGCGCCCACCATCTTCCTAGTTGGAGCCCAGGAACCAGCGGAAGGAGAAGACCTGGTCCTCATCTGCTCCAGCACAGGATCCGGACCCTTGAAATACCAGTGGCAGAAGGTATTTTCGGTGGAGGTGGTGCCCAGTGGGGTGGGTAGGCAGACTTGGGGGCAAAGGTGGGCCGTAGTTGACATTCAAGGGGGGCAAAGGAGATAGTGGGGCAGGGCAGGGATGCGAGATAGGTGAGGTTCCCCTTGTGGAAGGCAGGCGGTGGTGGTGGTGCGTTGGAAAGAGAGAGAGAGAGAGTCAAAATTCTCAGGAGGGACGGAAGCCCAAAAGCTAAGGAAAGGGGACTACGGGGTGATTTTTTTTTTTCCATTCTAGAAAGGGAAGCACATTGCAGACGGTGCGGTCCTGAACTTGACTTCCATCACCTATGAGAAAATGGGCAATTACAGCTGTGTGGTGACAATGCCAGACTTCCCAGGTTGGGTGCGCTCCCATCACATTTTTATCGCTGTTCGAGGTAGGCACGTTGGGGCACCCAGTAGCCCTCACCCTCTTCTCCCTCGAGCACCCCTGAGACCATCAGGCAGCACCCAGTGTCTGCCCTTTCTCCCCTCGCAGCAAAGCCCCAGAAGATGCCTATGAAGCACAGTCTGAGCGTCCAGGAAGGGGAGGTGGTGGATCTGTCCTGCATCTTCTACTCGGTGCCTCGGATGAACATCTCCTGGAGTACAAGTAACGGCACGGTAAGTAGCAATCGCCCGTAGACTTATATATTGCTTCACAGTGCTTTACAGCCCTCTCTAAGCAGTTTAGAGAGTCAGCCTGTTGCCCCCCAAACAATCTGGGTCCTCATTCTACCAACCTTTAGAAAGGATGGAAGGCTGAGTCACCTTCAGCCTGGTGGGATTTGATCTGACAACCTGATGAACAAGTCAACAGAGTCTGCAGTACTGCATTTAACCACTCTGCCACCAAGGCTCTTTTTCATGCTCTTCCCCCCCAACCCACGGTTGGTTCCTGCTGTACTCAAAAGAACTTCTGCAAGAGACGACCAAAACCAAAACTGAAACTTTCTTCATGCAGAGCCTTTTCTCAATCATTGAATTAGCATGCTTCCTCAGGCCTTTCCTATGTGGACCACACAACTTAGATCCCCAGTTGGGGATTCCTTTCATGTCGCCAGCAGAAGCTGCAGCAAAGGACAGGAGCTCACCCTATCCCACAGCAGCACCCAGGTCTTGAACGCAGGCTTGTCAACCCAGTGTCCTAACCACACCACCCACCATGGTAGTTTGGCAGTTTGGTCTCACCGGCTCAAGGTGGGCTCAGCCTTCCATCCTTCTGAGGTCGGACCCAGATAGTTGGGGGCAATATGCTGACTCAGTAAACTGCTTAGAGCAGGCTGTAAAAGAACTGTGAAGCTGTATATAAGTCTAAGTGTTATTGCTATTGCTAAATACATCACAAATAAGAGAGGTTCTTCTTAGCTACTCCTCCCCCCTGTACACTCAAGAGCAGAACCAATCCAAGAACAGACTGGGTGAATGTTCTCACTAAATTACCAAGAAATCAGCAATAAACTCAGGAAACCACATTCCAGCACAGGGAAGGATACACTCAGGACCATTTTGCATATAAGGAGCTGTTTCTATGTATATAAAGTTTTTTTGAGATGGCAATCAATATGAAGTGATGATAGGAACTGGGTTTTGTAGGTATTAAAATTCTCAGCCATTATTTAACTGCATTATGATATGGGAATTAACAGTTGACAGATGCTTGAAATTCCATTAGATCCTGAACTTTTACATTCAATGATCTATTGCTAAACTACACTGGGTAAGCAAAATATTCATAGTGACAAACTTTCTTGTTCTCATACTCTCTCTCTTTGCAGCTGGGACAATTCCTCAAATGAGCTACCCCATTCTTGTAGTATTTCTGGCTAAGAGGAAAGCATAGGATGAATTTCCTTCCAAATTTTAAATAGGAATCCCAGGAGGACTGGATAGTTCAGAAATGAATCCAAATGTGTACAAACATGCTGGTGGCTGAAATTTCCAAGGCTGGAAGCAAACACGATCCTTCTCTTATCAACGTGCTCTGCTGTTGCATCCAAGTTTTCTAGCTCAGGAGACGCTTAGGAAGGGAACTTGAAGCCAGCCAGTTATATTGGTACTGAAGTGATGGTTAGCTCTGGTTAGTACTTAGCATTCTAATACAAGCCATGATAGAGACACTCCAGAGTAAACTTTACTAACTTCGTAATTTCCAGTTGGGCTACAGCTCCAATCAAACCCACTCAATATAACTGCTAGTCATAAGGGCTGGGAGTGATGGTCCAACAAGTCTGTAGATACTAAATTGGGGAAGACCAATGTAAATAAATTTTCCTACTGTCTCTCAGATTGAGAAATATAGGCTTGGCTTTAGTAGTATTATAGCCAAAGACTCACAAGATGTGACATAAAAATGTGACAGCTGCAGAGACTAGTAATTAAGCATTTAATTACTAGTGGTCATTATAGCCCATAGAACTAAAATATACTTCAGTAATGTAAAAGCCACTTAATGCTATGAAAATGATCTGTCAATTATGTAACTTTAAATATATGTTGACTGAATCTTATAAGTTCCTCCATTGTTGTCCCAACTGTTCTCTGTCTCTGTCTCTGTCTCTCTGTCTTTCTGTCTGTCTCTCTGTCTTTCTGTCTGTCTGTCTGTCTGTCGCACTCTTTGTCTCTGCCTCTCTGTCTCTCTCTTTCTCTCTCTCTTTCACACACACATAGACACATACCTATCACTTACCTATCATTTTATATAATCCAAGGGGTTTCAATTTGAATCAGAGTTCATAACTAAACTATCCTAAGATTCTTTCCCCAAGAAGAATCAGGTCTGACTTAGAATAATTCCACTTGATTGCAAAACCGTTTTTGTCAACTGTGGCAGCAACAGTGCAGATGAGTTTTGTCTTTGTGGATCAAGAACTCATCTGCTACAAACGCATTAACAGTACACGCTTTTGGAGAAATTACAAATCGGATACATCTTATAATTGTAGCACCACCACCCCTCGTGACAGCTTTGTAAACAAAGGAGCCCCAGTTGTGTTGAAATAGTAAATTGGTTTTATAAAGTGGAAATGGAAGAGAGGCAATGGGGGGAGAGGACTTAATATAACGGGAACTGTTATTAATCCAATGAGGTGCACTTAATCAGTGAGTTGGGCAAAATGCTTTCGTGCATTACAAGTGAAGCCATGGGTGGTGTGACTTCAGGAACCAAGAAACAGTTTATGTCACAAGTCCCTCTTAATGTGTAATTAAGAGGCAGAAATTATTTCTACAACATTTACTAGCACCAATCAGGAAAGGCATAAAGTATTCGTAGGTGACAAGATAAATAAATAGCCTGCCTTTTTTAATGGCTCCAAAAGGAATTGATGTTGCAGACAGGAACCATAGTTTGCGTTGCCATTTAGCAAACATGGAGGAGTAGCACTTGGAAGTAGCTAGACCCTTACCCGCTATCCTTGCATTCATCTTCTCCATTTGGTAGGCATAATGCATTTGCAGAACAGTTGCTGGCTGAGGAATCTCTTGAAAAATTTGCTTTGTAGGGCAAGCAAGAGAAAACCGATTGTTCTATTTATAAAGTCCACATCTACTCCTCCTTAAGGAAATCTGTGTGGCCCAGGTGGTGGAACTTGCTGCCAGGGGGACAAGATGTTTTGTAGGTAGAATTGGGCATAACAGTAGCTGTCAATTTTTGAAGCCTATAACAAATGCAGAATTTTATTATCGTTTTTCAAACTGTCGAAAATGTAACAATCTGTTCAGTTAGCATCGAAAAATACTGATCCAAGAGAGAAACTGCTGGGATTCACTCAGTATTAAATATCAACATTCAGCCTTTAGTTAAAATACGGTATTCCAAATCTTGCCACTTCCAGTGAAGTTGTACTTGATAAAACCTAATCACTTCAACAAAGTTAGAGGCCACCAGACTGGAAAAGAAAATCCTAAATATTCAATATTCAATAATTTTTTTAAGAGAGAGAGAAATTCTAGCTTTTTAGATAAAGTTTTATAAATGTCCAAGTTAACAGTTATAACAATCTGATGGTTATTAGTTGTGATGGTTGTGAGGACCAAGTTGTCTGCTGTGTAAGATTTATTTAATGAGTAATTAAACAATACCAGGATTGCAATTATATGACATTTTAATTATTTTAGACCAGCTCAATAAGCTTCTCCTTCACGATCTAAGGGATTGATGACTGAGTGCATGAATCTTCATCTACATTTTTAACTCACATTTATTTCTTCCTTTAATTCTATATTATTTATTCCTTTAATTTTTTATTTTGGTGTTGCAGCCTAGGAAGTGACTTAATCATAACTCCACACACACACACCACATACTGATATCCACATCAAGGAAGGGCAGATGTTCACATAGAATAAATTAAATTGAGAAATAGTTATTAAAATTGAAATGGAAAAATGCAATAGCATCACAGTAAAGAAAATGAAGATTGGATTGAATTGTATGTCACTTTCCCCTGCTGCCTAGTCAGTGGGCAACTTCCTTTTTTGTTTATTTTATTTTCAAAATATCTAAACCATCTTTGTTAGAAGGAATCCTATGACAATTTATACAAAATTATAAAAAGGCAAATAGACATTAAAGAAAACAGGCTTGTTAGAAGATGAAATGGTGTGTTATCCTTAAAATGGTTTGTGATTTGTCAGTCTTGTAAACTGAAGGTGTCTCTAGATAAAAGTATAAATAACATTTTTGGAAAACATGGTAAATTTCTATTGCATTCCATAATATTTGCAATTTTAAATCCAAGTTCATTGTTCATATGATTTTCTCATGTACTCTCCAAAGTTCAAAATGATTATCAAAATAATATTAATACTAGTTTATCTCTTAGCTTTGCATCTGTTAATTGTTAATGTTTTATTTAAGTCTTTTTAGGCATTTTGAATATTCGAAAAATATGCACTATGAATCAAATGCAATTTTAAAATCTCTTAAAATCAGCACAAAAATTGTTTTGTACAATAATTTGCATTCATGCCATACATTATTTAGTTTGGTTTTACAAGTAATGTTTTTTTTAACCATGTGCCCTTTTCAATAGCATTTTCTGTATATTTATTTTTGTGTGAAATTTCTCCATATATATGCAGTTTTATTTACATTTTTATATTGCAGAAGTCAAAACTTTGTTTTAAATTGTGAAAGAATTGTAGAAACAATAGATCATTGCTTTCTGGATTATGTATTCATTCAGATATTTGGGGAACGGTGCATTGGGTAGGTAGGTTCATATTAAAAATAAGCACATAAATCTCAGTTCTCATCTTCTGAGAAATTGGACACATGAGTGCACTGCAGCTTTCTATCTTGAATCAGTGCTTTTTTTCTAAAAAAAAAAAGGTACCGGAACTAAAAAAAAAAGGTACCGGAACTCCTGTCGTATTGTGCATGCGCACCATAGATATACTAATATACAAAAGAAGTCTAAGGAAAAAAAGGTGCCGGAACTCCGTTCCGGTGCGTTCCCCCAGAAAAAAAGCACTGCCTTGAATTTATCATATGATGCGTTCTTAGGGAGGGGAAAATATTTGTTTATTAATTCCCCTCCTTTATTATTTTTCTAAATAACTCAAGGAGGAGAACATACTTAATATTCATTCCTACTCCTATTTTTCCCACAACAACCCTGTATGAAATCGCTTGCACTGAGAGAGAGTGAATGGCCTACAGTGAGCCAGCTGGCTTTCATGCACAAAATGGAACTAGAACATGCATTTTCTTATTTTCTAGGCCTAAAAACAACTATCTAGTCATTTTCAATGATGTAGGTATCCTTTGAATACTAATGACTGGTAAGTAATGAATACTTCAACAGGTTGATCCCCTAAGTGTATTGCTAGCACTGGATTTGAAGACTTTGAGGCTTAAATTCTCTGCCAGTTCTTTACTCACTTACTTGAAAGTAAACCCCACTGAGATTTGTGGGAATAATGTGGATAAGACAAAACTGGCAAATCCAGGGCCCTTCAAATAGAGTGGAACTAAAGCGGCCAACAGCTCCACTAACATGACTGTTAGTAAAGGAAGCTGAGATTTGTACCCCAGCAACATCTGAAGGCCCCACAAGTTTTCATTCCTGCATTAATGGAACTACAATTCTATGTCAAGAATGCAATATTTTAAATATACATTCCTCCCACCCCCCACCCCTTTCAGCTTCCAGGAAAGCAATTATCTCCTTTCCTCTTCTTGCTGTCAAACTGTGAATTACTTGCTTGCTTAATTTATTGTAACAACTGGCCCCACCTGTATGATCCCATGGAAGGACAGTGATGGAAGAGGCTGTGTGATATTGTCTTAGTCTCTTAGTTTAAATATATGGAGAAAAATGATCTTCAGGCAAGCATCTTCAAGCAAGTTACTTAGTGCCACCTTGTGGAGTGATGTCACTTAACCTTTCCGGAAGCCACGTAAATGCATCGTTACGCCTCTGATAGTGCCAAACTAATACAGTTCTCAAATCTGCTAACTCAAGAGAGTTTCAAGAATTGCATTACCCAACTCCAGTTCTTCACCTAGTCACTAAGTATTCAGGCAATAATAAGCAAGATCTACTTTCATAAATAATTGTTGACTATTGTTGTTAGTTGTGAAGTTGTGTCCGACCAGTGGTGGGATTCAAATTTTTTTACTACCGGTTCTGTGGGTGTGGCTTGGTGGATTTGGCTATGTGGTAATGTGACTGGGTGGGCTGCCGCCCCCCACCCTCACACCCCATTTTTTGCCTAGAAAGCCATCCTGAAGCCTCCTGGCAGCCAAACAGGGTCACATGGAGACTCCTGGAAGGGGCAGGGAAGGGAGAGGGGGCAGTCAGAGGTGGTATTTGCTGGTTCTCCAAAACAATCAAAATTATTGCTACCAGTTCTCCCAAAACTGTCAGAACTGACTGAATACCACCTCTGTGTCCAAGCCATTGCAACCTCATGGACAACATTCCTCCAGGCCTTCCTGTCCTCTACTA
>JANHGC010004896.1:56898-87446 GCA_027560395.1 Boaedon fuliginosus | reverse complement strand
CCCCATCCAGGTCCTAACAGCCTCCAGGCACCGGGACATCACTTCCACGGCTCCACTAGCTCCACCAGGGGCAGAGAAGTTCACACATCTCACCAAGCTTAAATATGCTTTGTTTGGAGTTTCAATCAAAATAGAATTGGAAGGGACCTTGGAAGTCTTCTAGTCTAACTCCCTGCTCAAGCAGGAGACCCTATACCAGGGGTGTCAAACTTGTGGCGTCACTGCGGCATCACGTGATGTACCATTACTTTTCCCCCTTTGCTAAACCAGGCGTGGGCATGGCCAGCATGTGACACATCTGGCCCGTGGGCCACAAGTTTGACAGCCCTGGATTATATCCTTTCAGATAGGTGGCTGTCCAGTCTTTTCTTAAAAAACCTCTAGTGGTGAAGCACCTACAATGGGGGTGTCAAACTGGATTTTGACTGCAGACTGGTTCTTTGTTATTTCCAGGCCGGCCATGCAGACCAGATTTAAGCACCCCACTGGCCCGCCATGGGCCCTGAGTTTGATGCTCCGGACCTACAACATCTGATGACAAGCTATTCCACTGGTTAATTGTCCTCACTGTTAGGTAGTTTCTCCTTAATTTCAGCTTGCTTCTTTGCCTTAGTGTTGCATGGACCCATCTATTACCATTTGTAAAGTGTGATTTATAACTTAACATTACATATGAACTGAGCAAATCATCAGTAGCAAACTATGAGTTAGGGTTGTGTGTGACTTCATTATATTGTGTATTTAAATTTAGATACAGCATTTATCTATGATAGGTTACACACTGGAGCAATCAGAAAATATAAGATTCATACCTCTACATTTATTATATGCTGCTATTTCTATTGTTGAACAAATAGCCCAGAGTAGATATAAAAAATTAACCTACAGAATCTAGCATGAAATTTTGTTTTAAAAAATCCTAATCCCAAAGTCTTAATTTACCCATGTGGATTTTTCTCCCAAGTGGATTAGACCAATGAATGCGAGCTCCAGCCACAACACAATCATTATCTCTTGTATGAGCATGTTTCAGTTTGTGCCAGTGGTAACTGATGGTATCATATATCCAAAGCAACTTCTGATTCCCACTCTAGGCAACTCTACGTGAATTGGAGAATTGGCCTAGATAAGCCAATAATGATCCATCTTACAAACAACTTAAGCCAAGCATGCTGATTGTTCACAACCATGCTGATTGGAGAATTCTGGATGTCTATACTTCCAACACATCTGGAAGTTTAGTTTTGTGTCAATGAGTTCTCTTTCATGTGCTACTCTACCTTCAAATTTTAACTGATGCATCTACATTTGTCTTCTCCTAAAATAGAAAGTGCTTTATCCAAATAGAGAACAAGGGAGGTCTCAAACGTTAAAAAAACCCATTATGTTAACTGGTACATTTAAATGCAAACCTGGAATAATGAGTGAAATGTAAATGTAAAGATATCACCTTTGTAAATATAATTTTTGTAAATGCAAAAATACTACCAGAATGGAGAAATCTGTTGTAATGTGACTTACAGTAGCACCTGTTAATTCTAATGCCAATGGGATCAGCAAAACAAAAAGAACTACGCACAGTTCTCCAAGTGTAAATTGTAGAACCCATCAGACTGAACCATGGGTGGAGGAATGCAAAATAGTCATAGAATGTTCTGATTCTTAAATGGACTGTTCTGAGTATTCCAGATGAGGCCCAACCTTCAAATGTTTTATTTCAAACTTTTCTGTTTTGAAGCTGGAATGTTCCATGATAGAACATTTAGTACATCTTAATTATGGGATTTGCCACTCACCATCACAACACATCCTTGCAAGGTAATGCCACAACCATATTGTGGTTAACCTTGTTTAAAACTACTTCATTGCAAGATCTTCTGTAAGCTTGGGGGCATCTGCTAATAAGATGTGAAAGTTCAGTACGAACTTGAGATGAGTGGATGAATCAAAAGAAGTTACATTCTATGGTCTATTACAATGATGGCTAACCTTTTTGGCACCGAGTGCCCAAAGCATGCACATGCAAACCCACAAAATGCAATGCGTGTGCAACCACCGCACATGTGCCCCACCCCTGTGCATGCGCGGCAGAGATCCAAAGACCAGCTGGCCGGTGTGGGTGGGAGGTGTGCATGCATGCACGGCAGAGCTGAGCTGGGGCAACAGTGAGAGAGGACTTCCGTGCCCACAGAGAGGACACTGCATGCCATCTCTGGCAAATGTGCCATAGGTTTGCCATCACAGGTCTATTATATAGTCTACTAGCTGATTACCCGGCCTTGCTCGAGTTTTTTTTTAAAGAAGTATAATTGTGGTGGTCGGGGCTGAGTGGAAAGTGGCTTGAAAATGTGATTGGCAGTAATAGTAATCCTAGTTAGTTTCCCCCTCTCCGTCTTCATCCCCCTCCTGTTTATAATGTTATTTTCCCTCCTTCTCCTCTCCTCTGTCTCCCTCTCCCCTCCTGTTGATCATGTTGTTTTCCCTCCTCCCCTGCTGCTCTTCTTGCTTCACTTCTTCCATATCCTCCTCTTCATTGTTATCTTTCCCCTCCTCCTTCTACCTCCTCCTCCTTCTCTTCTTATTCTTTCTCCTTCTACCCGTTCTTCCTCTTCTTCGCTCCTTCTGTTCCTCCTGCTGTTTTGTTGTCCCTCCCCTCCCCCTCTTCTTTCCTCCTGCTGCTCCTTGTCCTCCTCTTAATTTTCTTCTTCACCCTCCCACCCTCCTTCTCTTCTTGCCTCCTCCTCCTTCTCCTGCTCTTTATCGTCTTTTTCCCTCTTCCCACCTCCTCATGTGGAATGTTAGGTATGGAAGTGAGTGGGCAGAGTGTGTAAAACAGAGACAAAACTTAACAACTTCTTGCTTAGCCACAGAAATGTTGGGCTCAGTGGTGGTCATAAGTGGAGGAGTGCCTGTACAGCAACTCTGTTGCAGCATCCCCATGGCCACATGATCGGAATTGATCTGACCCATATTTATGATGAGCGCCATGTCCCTTGATCCGCTTTCATGACCTTCTGACCAGGAAAGTCAACAGGGGAACCCAAATTCACTTCACAACCATGTCCCTAACTTAACAATGGCACCAATTTGCTTAATGGCCATGGTGAGAAAGGATCATCAAATGGGTTCAAAATTCACTGAACAAATGTTTGGCTGAGCCACAGAAATGTTGGGCTTAATTGCACTTGTAACCTGAGGACTTCATGGAAGTTAACTTCACAATGGCAGAGATTCATTTTAATGACCATGGCAAGGAAGGTCATAAAATGGGGCAAAACTAAACAATTTCTCACTTAGCTATGGAAATGTTGGGCTCAATGGTGTTTGTAAGTCGAAGACTTCCTGTACAGCAGCTTCCCACTGCCAAGGGAGTCATAACCATTGAGAGACACAACCATGCAGCAACATTACATGGGAGAGGTGTGGCAACTTGGATATCAATCACCTGTTCAATGAATATAATTGTGCCACTGTAGCATAACCACACAACGGTGTTTCTGGCGCCACCACTGAATTGTGGTAAAGCAGGCGTTTCCTTCCTTCCTCACTCTTTTCCTCTGTCACCCTTCCACCCTTCCTTTCTTCCTTGGTCCCTCCCTGCCTGCTACAGCCTACAATTCCCAGAGTTCTACACCCAATTTGCATGCCTTGCCCCTATTGGCTGGAGAGCTTCAGGCCTCAGTAGAGCAGCTTGGCAGTTAAATGTTGGGGGATGTTCTTTGGCATCAAATTTTTGGGGGAAAGAACCCAAAAACTCATTCATGACCCCCACAGTGTTTGTCGCCAGAGGGTAAGGTATGTGTATGCCAAGTTTGGGCCAGATTGGTGCTGGCATGGAAGAGCCTATTGAGGACACACACATACTTCTCTTTTATAGATATAAGATTCTAGCCTTCATTCTATATATTTTTTAAATTCAATATGAAATTGCATGCTTGGTTTCATTTTAGGCACTGCATCTCTTAAGGATTTTCAGTGTGCAGGTATTCTGGGTCTCCTAAAACACTTGGGCCATGCTGTTTTGTTTTGTCAATGCATATTTCACCTATATACAATATATTGCCAAACAGATGCAAGTAATCTCTCCAAATCTCTAAAATAACATGTTATAGGGACAATGGTTGGCATATAACTCTAAGAAGTAAATACATAATTCTGCTTATTTAAAGTATTTATCCTGGCTAGGCATGCCAGTAAAATATATTTCCTATTATGATAACCAAACATGGATTGTTATATAACCTTGTTTTTTCATTGACACAAAATGTAACTACTTACCTAGTAATGTTCAAATATATCTAACAGCTTTCAAGCCTGGAAAGAAGGATGTAAAATGTGTGGCTGTCCATGGCTGGAGACTGAAATGCCAATGTTGGAAAAATCAAAGAGAAAAATTACTTGGATTGTATGGTTTAGGAAACAAATAAACAAACAAAAGCAGGAAAATGAGTTAATAATTTCTGCTAATCCAATGATTTTTTTTATTGCTAACAGTCTTTAAACATCTCAAACCACACACATACAGTATTATTCGATGCAGTACAGAGAAGTCTAATTGATTATATTATTGGCATAAGGAATTGAAAGAGCTCAGTTATAACAGCAAAGACATGGCCAGGGATTGACTGTGGAACTGATCATGAATTTTTCATAAGCAAATTCCAGGTTGAACTAAAATGGAAGAAGAAAACCAACCAATTTCATTAATATGATACTGATATAAACACCCCTTTCAAGGAAAAAAGAAGGCATGGCTTTCAAGGCCTACACTTCAGTGATTGGGAACCAGAAGAACCATGGAATGAAATAAAAGAAGTTGCTAATGATGAATTTTAAAAGAAACTGCAAAAATGTGAATAGAAGAAAGCAAACTGAATGTCAAAACTGCCAAAGCCAAGAATGAGAAAAATCAAAAGAATTTTTTAAAAAGTTTCAGAGAGCTGTTAGAAGAGACAAGAAATATTATTACAACAGTGTCTCTGCAAACACACTGAAGCTAGAAAGTGACATGGACAACAAGAAAAAGCTTCTAAAAATTGCTGAACTCGGAAGAAGGTTCCAATTTAAATTGGTATGTTAAAGGACACCAATGGACAGATAGCAACTTATTCAAAAATGATCAACAAAAATGGATAACTAAACATTAACAAGGTAGAGATGTCAACATCCAAGACGTTTCCTATTTAACAAGAATCTTAGTTCTAGAAAAGATTAGATCAGCATTACCAAATTGGAAAGCTACCGGAACTGATGCAATAACTACAGCAGTATGGAAAACAGCAGAAGATCCAGTAAAGGATCTATTCAAGCAACACAAGAAAATCTAGGGAATCATAGTAGCCAATTGTACAATATCCCCAATTTCACATGCAAGCAAAATAATCTTAGATTCATCCAACACACATTAGATTCATCCAACACTACATGGAAAGGGAGATGCCAAATATTCAGACTGGCTTTTCCGAAAGCCTATGAGACATTTATTGCTGAAGATGCTGGATAATTGAGCAAGCCAAAGAGTACAAAAAAGAAGTCAACATATGCTTCATTGATTATAGAAAAGCTTTTTATTGTGTTGATCATGCCAAGCTATGGGCCGTGCTCATAAAAATAGAAATCCCAGAATATCCCTTTGGATTCATGTGAAAACTGTATTCAGATCAGGAAGCCACATACAGATGGAAGATAGCAAAACAGATTGGCTCCAGGTTGACAAAAGAGTAGGACAAGGCTGCATGCTGTCTCCATATTTATTCAACTTGTATGCCGAATATACATTAAGGGAAGCTGGATTGGAAGATGGGCATGTTTTTCAAATTGGAGTAGAAACTTCAATAATCATAAAGCTATGCCGATGATGAAATGTAAATAATCTCCAAAGTGTGCTATTGGAGCATAATGTCAAGGAGCATAATGAAAATTTCAGACTAGAATTAAGTATAAAGACCAAACTTCTTTGACAATAGCTACAGCAACCAGCCTTGGAATTGACAATCAAGATATCAAAATGGTAAACAGATTCTAATTTTGAGCATCAACTATCAACCGATCAACCATAAAGGAACGGTAGTCAAGAAATGTACCAAAGAAACTAGAGACTTATTTGTATCTGTTCTGCTTTGAGCAACCTGTTAACCACCTCTTATAGTTTTTAGACATGCTGGAGGTCACAGTATTTTTGTAGCTGCCTCCATCTCAGAACTACCCAATTCTGGTTCTGCTTTAAATATTTAACAGTAATATGTAATACAATTCTGCTTTCCAAGAAACCTGGAAACTGTTATATAAGAAAGCTGGAGATAGGCGGACTTCCGGTTTGACTTCCTGCGTCTCTGGGTATGAAACAAGCTCCATGGTTTTGCCCCAGGCCTGATGGTCCCTGGGCCACTAGAGCGCCTAAGTCTCCCTGGAGGGGAGATGAAGTGAAGGAGCATGGAGAGAAGGTCGAGGGGATACACGCATCCCCTCCCCACTCACCATAAGCCAAGGATTGACCAGGATGGCACCTAAAATGGTGGCCATCTAGCATGAACTATTCCGAGAAAAGAGAAAGCTAGAGAGAGAAGAAGAAGGATCCAGGTGGAGTCAATCTGGGTGAGGCAAGACGTTAAAATGCTGGAAACCCCAAACTATAACCCATGAATACAAGTTGCAAGGAGTGAGTCAGCGGCGACTTTAAAGGGAGGCAATGCGAAAAGATAAAAGTTTTGTTCTGGTTGTGCCCCCCCCCTCCCAGCTTAAGAGGGACATGTGGAGACTCCTAAAAGACTAACTTCCTCGAAGAAGGCATAAGAATCAGATATTTTTGACTAAGGCTAATTACTAAAGAACATTTAGTTCAAGAAGTAGAAGTAGCAGGAACATTACAGGAAAGTAATTGTTGGACTTAGATTGAATTTGTTCAAACATTTTCTTGAACTTTAAAAAGTGGAAGCTAAACTGAGAACAGGCCCATATTTACCAGGCAATTGCTTATGGATGATTGCATGGACCTGTTTGGGTAGAACAGTGATCTTAGTTCTTTCAGAAATTGTGCTTCGTATTTTCGGGTCCTACATCAACCATTATCTGATTGTCTGAGAAAATATGGCAGTGACTGCTGTAGAAATGAAGATTTCTGAATGCCTGTGTCGTTAGGCCATACAAGCTGCTTGTGTATTAGGATCCTGCTTGTCTAATTTGCTACAGGACAGGGTCCCTTTCTGACCTCCTTCAGCTTATTTTGGACTATTGGTAGATTTTAGTACAGAAGAAATATAACCTCCATTCTCAGAGCTGAGATGAGGAGCATCTAGTGCCCCAATTATTTTATAAGATTGGTCATGAGCAATATTTCCGTGTGTACTGATCCTTAGCTTATTGAGGAAACAGTGGTAAAGGAAGACCAAGAGTGAACTGGATCGGACACAGTTAAGAGTTCATGTTTAAGCTACTTATTGCATCAGTGGACTGCGCCTTGTGACTGTAACTGAAATATTTTCAGAAAGCAGGAGGCTCTTCCTAAGGGACTCTTTAGTTAGATTTTGGAACAAGATAACCTTTCCTTAATCTATCCTGGCTAGATGCAAAATGGGTAGAATCAAAGAATCTTACAATATATGATCTGATATTAATTTTGGCATGTGATCCTGATGAAGTAAATAGGGTCACCAATATTGTGTAACCTCTGCCACAAACAGGTCAGATCCATGCACAAACTATAGCCTTTGAGAAGTGTGGAGGAGCCTGACAAAATGGATCTGGTAAGTGCTTCTCCAATGACTCCTTGAAATTTTGTCCCTGCTGCAAAAATCCTTTGATTATACAATCTAAACAGATATTGCCTTTTTGCTCTTCTAGTTCGACTTTTGGTAAGAGGCATCTAGACTGTTGTACAAATTATACTGAAAGCACATTACAGTAAAAGTAGACTGGTAATTTGCCTGTCTCCTTGTCACAAGAGTGCATTTATTTGTTGATTAAGCAATTTAACAAACAAATAAATATCCTGAACTTAAAAACTGACGAAGTATTTTTAATGCTGTAAAATGAAACTGTAGGTGTGGGTGATATAACTGTATATGTGCTAAACTATCAATATGGCTTGCATTTGAAATAGCTGACTCATTTAATAGTTGTATGCATTTTCCCTGGTGATTGACTATTAACTAGTGACAGTGAATCACACCCAAATAGAGTATTATAATTATTGTAATGTGCACAACATGGAGTTGCCTTTCTAGACTACTTGATGTCTGCAGTTTGTGCAAAATGCAGGACCCAATTGTTTGCAGCTGAGAGCTACTTTTCTCATATAATAATGGTAGTTCAGGCTCTGCCTTGGTTATCCTTGGTACAATTCAAAGTGTAGGTTTTGGCCAATGAAATCCCATATGTGACTTTATGTACAATTAAATGCAGGAGTGTCTGCTTCAAAAAGAATTAACCTGTCTAGTTCATATTCCCATTCCCTACCCTATAAGAGAGATGCTATAAGAGAAGTAATGCTTTTTATTATGGTCACCACCCCTTGGAATATCCTGCTCACTGTAAGTCATATGGTGCCATTCTCTTGACATTTATGAAGTTGGTTAAAACAGAACTATTTAAAAGAGCTTTAGATCTTGGAAGTTGGGAGACAATGATAATATAAGTATTTTTTTATATTAACAATATTTAATTTCAATTGGATTTCAGGGTAACTTCCCTAATAATAAGAGTTGTTCTTACTCTTGGATCAAATTGTCCCGGGAGGTGATGGCCTCTACTTCATTGGAGGTGTTCAAAGGCTAGATGGTTATCTATCAAGCAGGACCTCAGTAGTGGATTCCTGCTCTAGAACAGGAGATTGAACTGGATGATAAGTCCCTTCCTATCCTTATAATGTATAATTTTATGCCTGAAAAAAAACAAGGGTATAACTTTTTAAAATAAATAATTCAGCAGCTACTCAAGAATGACCCGGTTATGTGAAGTAATAAGCATCCACCTCAAATCTTTTGTGATGCTTCAGCAAGCATGACCTCACTTTGTGACAACATTGTTTCTCACTTGCCTTTACTACTTATAATAGCCTTTCAAAACTCAGAGGTAGAATTTAATTTGGAAATGCATGTTAAGCCTACAGCTATACAAGATTTTGTTGACAGATGAATGATTGGGAGATTTTCACAGGTAAAAGATGCAATCCTTTTTTCGCATACATGAATACAACTTTTTCAGTGGTTTCTAAATCTTCTGTCCCATTTCTTCGGTCTTCACATAAATCCATACATGTTGTTTTCCCTGTTTCCTATTCTATAACTTCCATATATGAAGAATGCTAAGTTCCATTAGTCCATAATTCTCAGCCAACAGTTCATTTGGCTCAGATTTATAGAAAATGAAGTATTCCAGACTTCTGACTGAGGCAGGCTATCTTAATGCCTTTTTGCTTCTCTGATTACTCTTCAGTTGTTCCATTTTAACATATTTTGTTACAGAAGAATCAAAGTTCCATTGAAGGCCTTTTGAATTCTAGTCATAGTTAATTCTCTCCTCTCCCCCTCCCACCCTACAAAACGTTCGAGATAGACATTTACATTTCTAGCAACATTGTCTCACAGTGAAAACAACCATACTCAGATCCACCCCTAATTTACAGACGGCTGGAGTCTGTACAATTATATTATATTACTAAGATAATTCATGGGATTTCAGCCCCTTGAGACCTTCCTTCTATCCACCATCATCAAAGAACAATCTCTGGAAAGAAGTTAAGAGCATAGGGGTTGTCTCATACTTTAAACACATGATGGGTTAGTGCAACATTAAACACTGACTAGAACTGGCTTTCTGCAACCTAATCTGGAAATGCCATGGACTGAATACAAGAACACTTATGCTGTCTTAGCAGAGCCTGCCGGCTGTGAAAGCTCAACAGTACAGTACTTAGCAGTGCAATTTAACTTTTGAAAGCAAAAAATAAGTACAAAATTCAAATTACTTGGGCAAATGAATATATAGCTATTTAAGTCTGAAATCTTTAATGAGAGACTAGAAAAGGAAGCGCATAGGAAATACATTGTGGACGAGTCATTAACCAAGCACTAATATGTATTCATTGCAAAATTTGAAAATTGGATCTATTTGTTGTATAGTTTTGGTCAACTGGTTAAAGCACCAGGGTAGAAACTAGGAGACTATGAGTTCTATCCCACCTTAGGCATGAAAGATGGTTGGCGACTTTGAGCCAGTCACCCACTCAGTCCAGAAAGTCAGTCTCGGGTGACAAGCTGGTCAATCAATTTCTGTCACTACCAATGGATCAACACTTGGTTGATCTGAAAAAAACAGAACCTGCACTTGCTTGAAAACATTAGGAAGCAAAATACTGTGTGAAAAACAAATATGATGGCTTTTACATAAACTGTAAAATCATGCTTCTATATAAGAACGAGGGGTCTGGAGAGACAGTCTGACTCGCTTTGAGAGCAAATTGAAATGCCCTGGAAAAAGCATGATCATTACTGAGGTAGTCCATCCTAATTTTCAGAAAAATGAATTGATCTTCTCATTATCTAAACAGGAAAAACAAGATAAAGGTCTAACAGCACTTGTAACTTTTTTTGGCTTTTATCAGAACAATAAAATTGCAGGAAAATTAAACTATTATGACACCAAGTTACAGTATGTGGAGATCAAAAGAACAGCAAAGCAATCCCAGGAAAGTACACAGCTCTTTAGGAATTGAATGGTACATCTCAATGTCCTCCTAACTTTTGGCTTAAGGATGCTTGATTAATCATTCCTGAAGGGCACCCCTGCATGGTGCAGTTTTCCTCTAATTTCCACTCTAAAGGCCAATTACTTCAGAACCATAGGTGAAGTGATTTTCTTTCTTTTTCCCCAAACACAGCCTTGATATTTGTATGATGAACTAATTATGTGATCAGAAGAGGGATCTGCCCAGCTCCTATTTTAGCTGATATAGGCATGGCTGCACTTCCCAATGGCCTGCAATAGATAATTGCTGATAACCAGATCATACAATGGGAAAAGTATGACCTTCAGAACTCATTTTCATTCTCTTTTCCCAGACCCCATGTGTATTGTTGGGGCTTTGCCCACAATAGTTGTATTGTCTAAAACAAGTTAAGTTTTTGCATTTCATCCAGCAGTGTCCATGCAACCTGCTAATATACTGTCTAAGGTTATTCTACAGATTTCCACAGTGCCAGCAGGTCATGCAGGGTATGCGTGCTGCTTGAAATTGAGAATCCTCTTGCTTCAGTCAGTGCCACTTACCTGCCCCAATATACCATCTGAGGATTTGGAGAAGAGAATATTGTATGGTGCTGTAGGGTACATGTGTATCCTATGTGTCCTAAGGAAATGGACATGTTCTTCCCAACTGCGAGCTCCAATTGTGAGCTCAGTCACCTGTTTGTTAAATGCTGGTCCTTTCTGCTTTGTCAAGTCTGCCCAGGAGGTATCCTGTCATTGGATCCATGAAGTGATGCCTCCTTATTTGAAGGAGGTGGTTGTCCTTACAGCCTTGAAGCAAACTGTGGGTATACCCTCTTCTCAAGAGGCCATCACTGAATTTGGCAACCCTGAAACATTTCTATCCATTCCCTTGTTGGGAAGGTTTTAGTGAAAGAAGTTGGGCTTTAGCTGCAGAGGATACTGAAGGAGGCAGGTTATTTACATTCCTTTAAGTTGGGTTTCAAACTGGCTTACAGTACAGAGACAGCATTGGCTCTCCTTATTGATTTACTGTCGCAAACCAGGGAAATAAGAGTTCAGCTTTCCTTATGGTTCTAGATCTTTCAGCTGCTTGATTGTTGTATCCTTCTAGATTCAGCTGCAAGGTTTGGGACAAGGGACGATGTTTTGCAGTGGTCCTCCTCCTGTCTTTGTGGTTGGTTTCAATTAGTGTTAACATGCTTGAGAGATTGAGCCAAAGGCCCCCTCATTTATGGAGTGCTGCAGTGCTTGACATTTTATTTTATTTATTTAGTTATTTATTTTGATTTATACTCCGCCTCATTTCCCTAGTCAAAGGGAACTCGAGGCAGTTCAATCCTTTCTGTTAAAAATCTTTCTGAAACTGCTGGGTGAGGTCATCCATTGGTTTTTGGTGAGGTATTGTCAGTATGACACCCAATTACACATCCCAGGTGATGTTGTCAAAGTTCTATTCCACTGTCTGGAGCAGGTCTGATGATGTTCAGGAAGCTATTAAAAACCCAAATATTCTTCCAGGATATGGGAAATAAAAGGTTGGCCTCCTGTTATTGCTACCTTGCTTTGGTTTTATGTTGCTTCTGAGGTTGTCCATATTTTTTTTCTTGGTTTGTACTTTCTTTTTACTCTTAATTGTAAACCGTCCAAAATTGGGTAGCCAATAATCTCTATCTATAGCTGTCTGTCTGTCTATCTCTCTACTCTATAAAATCACACACACGGAATGGGTTTACTGTCTGTCTCTCTACCTCAGGAATCAGGTGCTGCAAGTGATCATGGGAGTAGGTAGGGTCTTTCCAGTAAAGCAGGAGAGGAGAACCCTTTCTGCTTTAATGAGATACACTCAATTTAGGTTCTGAATAACGGCTAAACCCACCATTCTAGCCATGGGTGAACTTGCCTTTTTCTCCAACCCCAGTTTCACTTCACATTAGAGATGATTGGTGGATATTTTTCACTATTAGAACAATGCTACTCACTGGCCTCATTAACAAAGCAGAGTTAAAATTGGCTATGAGACAGATCAAATTTATGCTGACATACATTGTGCTGCATCATGGACTAGGCACATTAAACTACCTCTTTGGATGTGCCCAAAATAGGTCCTATGTGTGTGCCTCATACTTTGACGGATCTTTTTGAAACCAAATCCAAAACTGCTATACTGTACAGCCCTAGAAATCAATACAGAGAGGTTTGGATTACACTATTTTAATAATTCAGTCTATTAAAATACCAATAAGAGTACTTTGCTTTTGTTATATGTGATAAAATGTGCAGCAAGTATATTTTTATTATTCTGGTCAATATCCATGGCAAATTTCAGATAGAAAGGAAATTATTTTCAATGGAAAAGGATGTTAGTAAGGTAAAAATAATGTCCCTTCTTGAATGCGGCAAAAACTCACTGCTAAGACTGAAGATGAAAAACCTAATGTTCTTTTCCACAACAGAAAACAATCACTGAATCAGGCAGCGAAAATAATTCACTAAATATTGTTATACATGAGATAAAGATGAGAGCTTCTGGAAAATTATTAAGGACACTAGTCAGTAGTGAAGCACAAAAATTTACTATATTCAAAAAGTTACTAACTCTTAATCTGAATCGCATGCACATGGGTCATTCATTGACACACACATTAGTGAGTACAGTTGATTTTAAAAAAACATATACAATCCAATGCATATTTATACGGTTCTCTGTTGCTATACCCTGAATTATTTTTTACTTTACTTCAAGAAATTTTAAATTCAGAACTATTTCCAATTAAAATATTAATAATTTGGACTTTCTGATGACCATATGAACTTTTTTGAGAAGCAAAACTGTGTTATTAAATAATACCGGTAGCAGAAATAATTATTTGCCATGGTGTTTTCATACAAGGATTCTACCATCTTGAGCATACATTTATCTCTATGTCACCTTCTGTTTTAAAAACAACCAACACTATCACTATAGTATATTTATATTGCCTGAACTTTCTCTTCCTTCATGCTTTGAATTAACAAGTACATATTTTTGAGTTTTCCTTCTGTAACTAAAAATTAGGTGTAGGGCAGCACATTTTCCAAATAACAATTGTATTAACTCTCCCTCTCTACTTCATTCCAATTTAAATCCTACATGACTTTAGCCATTCCCAGATAAAGAGAGCTGCAGTTCATAAAAGCTTTTTATAAAATTTATGTTCAGAAAAATTATACCAGATTCCTTCTGATTTTTCACTATCCTGAAATAACAGCTTTTCTCCTGCTGTGCTTTGTTAGCTACTAAATCTAAGTATTCCTGGTGGGAAATAAAGATCTGTATGGTTTTATTACAATAATATCATCGTTTTATGTTACCTACATCCCCCTGCAAGATCAGAGATACACCATTTTAAAAGGTCGTAGATAATGGACATTGAATAACTAGGAATGAGTCCCTTTTTTGCCAGTGTTTTTTTTTTTTTAAAAACCCTAAGACCACAATTTTGTGTTAATTATGTTAAATATATTCTAGTTTATCGGGACTTCCAAAGAGCAAACACTTGGTTAATTCTCCCCTTAAAACATTAGACGTTTCATTGAACTCAGTGAACTTTCGGTTGAATATTCATTCCACAACTTCTCTTCAAAACTACATTTTATTGTGTTCCGATACTGAGCAATTCTGGTAGGAAAAGGCACGTTTCTAACCGAAAACCCTCATGTTCAAAGCAGGCCGAGAATACATAAGAGCCCTTTGGCCCTCTAGAAAAATGTCCACCCCGGGGACAAATGCCCGGTTACCAATCAGGTGACTTGCAGCAAGTTCTCTCTCTTTCCTAGGAGATCACTTTCTGTTGCTTACGTGACCTACCATAAGATTCAGGAAGGCATGCTTCGGAGTAGTTTCCATAGCAACTACGACGTCTTCTCACCGATTCTCCCCCTTCGGGTGGAATAGAACTCACAACTTTACGGAACATCCCAAGCAGCAAAAGACCTTACCGGACCGGTGGGAAATGAAACGCGCCTTGGCTCCAAGATGGCAGAACCAGAACCAGAACCAGAGCCAGAGCCGCAGCCGCAGCCCGAGCCCGAGCCCGAGCCGGAGCAAGTGCCGGTGCCGGGGTCGAGGTCGGTGGAAAAACAGGTGAGGAGGCGCCGCGATGAGTCAAGCGGTGGGCGAGAGGGGCGTGAGTCTCGTAGAACAGCCTCTAAGGATACCTATCCTTCTTCATCTTTATGCCTGCAAACCGAGTCTCGCAGGGGTGGATAGCTACTTGCAGATCCCCAAGGCCCTCCAAAGCCACCCAACTCCCAAAGAAGAGTTGTCCTCTTTGGGAAGAGACCCGCTTCTATCCCCGGTACAAAGCAGTCTTCGCTCAAAAGTGCCTCTCGGGAGCCTTAAGATGAGTGGACTTCAACTCCCAGATTACCCCCAGGTAGCATGCTGGCTGGAGGAATTCTGGGAGTTGAAGTCTACCCATTTAAAGCTCTCGAGATGGAGAAACATTGGTTTAAATTGACACTCTCCAGAAATGTTCGCACCTAGTAGTCTCAGACCAGAAGAGCCAAGGATGGCTGTGCTGTAATTTAAAGGGCATCCGATTTAAGAGAAGTTGGTATGGATTAAAAACTTTATTAGAGAGGAAACGTAATTTTGTTACCCAGGAGCAAGGGGCACTGCAACAAAGGGTAGGACTGCAGTGTAAAAAAGGCAAGGCCCTTAAACAGCTATGAAATTTATTTATTTATTTATTTTATTAGATTTATACCCCGCCTCTCTTCCCCAGTCAAGGGGAACTGGAGGTGGCTTACAACAATTAAAAATACAATAAAACAACCATTAAAAATAATAATACAGTATGTTAAAAAAATATTTAAAAACACAGCCACACACCAACCAATACTCATTCTTCCAAGGGAGAAATTGAAGGGAACACTTTAAATATTTGTTGCAGCTTTTCCCAACCAAAGTTTGGGAGTTCAGTTCTTACAATTCCTTGGCATTGCCTGGGAAGATTTGATTAACAGACAATTTAATCTTATGATTTATCATAATTGTATTCAAGGGATAAGAGTGATAATTCAAACACAACAATGTTTACACCTCCATTGCTTTTATAATCACTCGTTCCTTGTCAAGTTGCACCTGTTGTCATCCTCCCAAAGTGGAATAATCCAATTTATATTTACTTTGAAGTGAATTCTGTACTTCAAAGTAAACATACAGGGCACATAAGATTGTAGTCCTGAGTCCTAGAGATCCAGGGTGAAGTGATATGAAACCTAACCAAATTAGTACATGTAAATAAAATAAAAACCCCTTGAACAACATCCAACTTTTACAAGATGTCCATATTTTTGTTGTTGTTGTTGTTAGCAACACTACAGAGTAGGTTTGCCTTGGATTTTCCAGACCACCTACAGGTCTGGTATTTTCTATTCAAATACTAACCAGGCTGAGTTCTCTATAGGTTCCTAGTACAGATGAGGGCTGATGGGATATTTCTGGGTATTATATATTTGTAATAATAAATACACAAAATGAACTGTTGAAATGTAGTAACATAATAAAATTTCAGAAAAAAGATTCAAGTAAAATGGAATTTAAATTGTCTCTGATAAATAATCCAAATTTATGCAACATGCTTTTTGTCCCATTATTACAAATAAAAATAAAGTCAACTTCATATTTTCAGATCATTTTTTTTCTAGATCAGGATGTCCATCTCTAGAGTTAAGGTTAATTAGGAATGCTCTATTAGTATGTTTTAAATTAATTATTAAGCTGTTTGACTGACAGACATTGCAGCCTTAAGATTGTTAAAACTAACCATGGCAATTTTAATGTATATAAACTTCCATATTTTTTTAAAAAAATCCTTATAACAGATTTGTTGTGCTTATTATAGACAGTTATGTCCCAACTATGATGGAACAACAGCAAAAAGACTGACCATGAAACTTTCCTGGCTAAGCTAACAGTGTCCCTTGGGGTCTTTCATTAACCTTTCAAGATTGTTCTCTTTGGCAAAGTATTCCATTTACTTGAAAAGCTTCTCTGACTGTTCTTATTAGATAATGCTTATTAGATATTTGGGGGTTTTTTAAGTGACATTCTTGTTTCTCTTTTGAATGCTTTGATTCTGTACAGGAAGTCCTTGATGATGGCCTTGGAAAGGATGCTTTACAGCCCCCACCCCCACCCCCATGGTCACCTGATCATGATCTGGGTCCTTGGCAACCTGTTCATGCTTACCACCAGTTGGCAAGTGGCCTGTGACTGTGTGATCTCCATTTGCCAGCGTCCCTATAAAATCAATGGACTTGCAAACTGTTGCTGCAGAACTGAGATTTCCTTCTGACAGGCAGCTCTTTGAGAGTGAAAGGGCTGCCTGCTGGGAGAGAATCTTAGCCATTGGAGAGAAACTTAGCCATTTCTTCTGTCCTTCCAAAGTGTTTGAAGGACTGGAGAAATGGAGGTCAGACCTCAAAAAGTCTTATCTAATTTCTGTAACTTCTCCAAGGAAAATGGAGGGAAGGAAAACGCATTTGAAGGGCTGCAGAAATGGAGGTCAGAGCCAGAAGATTTGAGTCCTGTTTCTGCATTCCTTCAAAGGTGTTCCCCTTCATGCACTGAGGGGAGCCGAACTCTTCCGGCAGGATGGAGAAATGAAGGTCAGATCCTGAAGATCGTCATCTTCTTACTGTCTGCCAGAGCAATTCTCTTCTCTACATGGAGGGGATATAAAAACTTCTGCAGGCTTCAGAAACAAAGCTTGGAACTTCAGGATCCAAGTTTTGTTTCTGCAACCTGCTACAGAGGTTCCCCTTCTGCCTACAGAGGGGAGGGGGAATCCTCTGGTGGGCTGCAGGAATGAAACTTGGATCCTGAAGATGCACACTTAGGTTATGCAGCCCGCTGTAGAAGTTCCCTTGTGTGCACAGCATGGAGCTGCCTGCTCTTCTTCAGGAGGCAGGTCTTTTGTTCCATCTGCTTAACAACCTGCATGGTTGCTTAACTGCCACAATTGGAACAGCTGGGATTATGTTTGTTGACTGAAGTGGTCATAAGGGTGCCTCAACAATCAAGATTCTAGTTCCAATTGTGATAGCATATATTGGTATCTATCCTGAGTGATGCACATATTTTAGGAGAATGTGTTTTAAACTTTTAATTAAAGAACTAATTAAATATTCTGTGGTACTAGAGAGTCTACTAGAGAGAAGGTAAATGGAAAGCTACTACACTTGACTAAATATTAGAGTGCATGATAGTACCATAGTATTGTTTTTAAAGGCATACTCAAAATTCCCCCAAACGCAAAGCAAAGAGAAAATTATGGAATATGAAAGATAAATGCAAAGTATATAGCCAAGCTGCTAGGCAAAGTTGATCAATTATTTAGATTAACCAAGGCAATGTAATAGTTATACATAACCAGAAATTGAGTTAGATATCCACTTCCTGTTTCTTAGACAGATCCATATTTTTTCTGATCTGAGAAGTGACTGGGTTATGCATTGCACTAAGCCACTGTTGGCATGAGCTTGGCTGCTCATATAAGAAGCTAGCCTTTATGCTAACTAAAGTTGCCTTAGCAGCCTAGATTCTTATGTATTAGATGTATCTTACTATTGTTTTGTTGTTGTTGTCGTTTATGTGATATATGAGCTCAGCCATTGAAGCAGGTGACACATTAGAGATTCAGGAGTTACAAAAGAAAAATAAACCTGAACAATGGTTTGCTATAGTTTTGTATTGGAACAACAGGATTCAGCTGAACCCTAGCAAAACCCTGGCTTATGGAAAAGATCAAGAATCAGAAGTTCCATCCCATATGTGCAGATGTTTTTTTCAAGAATGAATGGTTATTGAATGAATGCAGATTGAGTACAAAAATGAATGATGTATGAAGAATAATTAGTGGTTCTAGACAAAGGGGAGTCCATGGATGGAATTAATGAAAGATGCTGAAAAAGAAAGAGATGGTAAGTGTTAACACAGACAATGAATAAAGGGGCATAGGAATAAAGAGGAAGTAAGGATAAATTGCAGTATAAAAAGTTATGGAAAAGTACTATAAATGCCATTGGTGTAAAGTAGATATATTTTCTTTTTTCCTACTAGTTTTACTCCCCCTTTTTTGTATTTTGAAGAATGCTCCTTCCTCTGAAAGAGAATAGTATGATGGGCATGTCTATATTGTAACTGTAGATCAAATCATATATAAGAAAAATGCATGTTCATTTCTGATTCTTAACCGATTCTAACATTTTTCTGATTTGCATATACTGTAGGAACAGCCTGAAAAAGTGCTGATTACTGAAGTGCAGAAACAGCCTACATTGCCAATGTCTACAACTGAAACATCTCGGACTAATGCCCAACTACTTGAAGTAATGTTATCTATAGATCAACAACCAGAAACCTCTCAGCCAACTCCAAAAGCTTCAGAGCCACAAATTAAGACTCCATCTTCTTCATCTTTCCAAACTCTTGGATCTTTGGTGACTCAGAAAAAAGGTGATTTTCCAAGCGCTTTGATCAGATCAATGGAAAGCATTGTGCAGGTTCCAGAAAAAGCACCTCAAGAAGTGGTACAACAGACTGCTCCACCAGCTCAAGTTGCTGAGGAACCTCTTGAGGATGAGCCAATGCCAACAGTTTATCTAGATCCTTTTGAGATTTCTCTTCAATATGTGGAAAAGCATAACATCCTGCAGATATTTCAGGTGACCTCTTCTTGCCCTTCCCAGCTGTTTAACTTGAATATGAATATTGCAATTGTTGAGTTGAATTATCATACCCATCCTTATGTAGCCAAGTATTTCTGAGTTCAGGACCCAGAATTTTAGGTTGTCTCTGGAGATTAAGGTTACTTCATCCTAGTTTCAAGAATATAATATTCCTTATTTGTCCCCTGATTATTTAACTGTCCTGTGTATCTAATTCAGTTCAAGATAACAATATATTAACCACTTAAATGTTTACTATTATTAATTAATGTTATTCTTGGGGGGGGGGGGTAGAATTATCAAGAAACCTTCAAGAAACAGTACAAGTTCCTATGCTCCAAGTTTGCCTTTAAAAACAAAATAGTTCCAATTTTGAATACAAGTTTTGCACTACTGGATTGAATACAGCTGATCCTCGACTTACAACTATTCATTTAGTGACTGTTCAAAGTTACAATGGCACTGAAAAAAGCAATATATGACTGGTCTTCACACTTCTGACCATACCAGCATCTCCACAGTCACATGATCAAAATTCAGGCACGTTGCAACCAGCATGTATTTATAATGGTTGCAGCATCTATTGCCATTTGCAACCTTCCCAGCTGGCTTCCAACAAGCAACATCAATGGAGGAAGCCAGAATTGCTAACAGTTAACGTGTTTCATTTAACTACAGCAGTGATTCACTTAACAACTGCAGCAAAAAGATGCACCATGCTTAGTAATGGAAATTCTCATCCCAATTCTCATCCCAGTTCCCCTTGACCAGGGAAGAGAAGCAGGGTATAAATCTAATAAATAAATAAATTATGGTCAGAAGTCGAAGAATACCTACAATGAAGGTGAGATATAACTAAATAAATAAAGTTGGAAAATGATTTCCTAAGTCTGTCTTTAACATTTTGTTTCCCAGTTGTACTTGAAAATCTGTTTTAGATCTAACACTTCAGAAACTGGTTCAGAAATATTTCAGTGGTATCTGTAATGTTAGACAAACACAATCAAGGCTTTTCAAGCATACAATATTTATCAATAAGCCACTGCATTCCACTGGCCTTTTTCACTTGTCTTACTGGAATATTCTCTAATTTAAATATTCAAGGTGCCAGCACCTAATAACCTTGCCTGATTTTGAAAACAATTATAAAGGATTTGACCTAGTTATGAGTAGCCCTTGACTTATGACCACAATTGGGACTGGAAATCTCGTTATAAAATCTTTGCAACTATAAGTTGAGGCATCCTTATGACGACCAATTTTGTTTTATAATATTTTGCAGCAACCGTTAACTGGATCACTATGGTCATTAAGTGAATCACACTGTTATTAAGCAAACAACATGGCCATTAAATGAGTCAATTGTTTCGAATGGGTGGGGATTTTTTTTGCTGGAGACCAACAAAATGCAAAAAACATAACAAATTGCAGTCACATGATTGAAGGATGCTGCAACCAGTGATAAAAAGTGAGCCAGGTGCCAAGTGCCCAAAATATGGCTACATGACCAAGGTAGGGGCAGCTGGTGACATTTTGCAATGTCCAGAAGTTTTTTACCAAGTCCTAAAGCACTTGTTTCAAGATGGTTTCATGTCCAAATGGTCATAAAACTACCATTTGTAAGTCAGGAACTATGACTTTAATGGAGAATCATTAAGACAGTCTAGGGCTGGAAAATTATAAACCATTTTCATATTCTTGTCAAGAAAGCTACACAGATATCTTAACATAGTCACCAGCAGTTGAGCTTGACTCAAAGGACACTTCATTTTTACTACAAAAGAAAACTTTAATGTAAGCAGAAAAACAACAAATAGATATTAGGGGAGGTATAGCAGTGTATATAAATACTATGTGTTATATGCTAAATTAATGACTTTTTGTTGGTGGTTTTGATTTTAGATCATTGTTAAACTTGGAGTGTGTGCATTTTAATGCTGTTTCTATGATGATTCTGGTTTGGGGATATATATATGATCAGTGGTGTCTGTGATAGCTCAGCCATGATAGTGTTCTGTTCCATGCCTGAAACACACGGATCATGACCACTTTTTAAAAACACAGTGTTTTAGTTTAACAAAGACCTCCAAAAGTCCATTGTTCTTAAAAGCAAAGGAATATTTCTATTGCCAGTAGCCTCTGGCACGTTTCCCAATTATTCCAGGCAAAATGTCAACTGATAAGACATTCAAAGTACAACACTCACAATGCAGAGATGAAAACTCGGAACAGAAAGTCCAGGAACAAGGATAGACCACGAAACACAATGCTCTCTCTGTAGTTTTCCGTTGTTCTCTGCAAAGAACAGTTCCCAACCACACCCCTTTTAACTGCTATAGGGTGTGGTCAGTTACTGGTCAGCTGTAGCTTGACCTCTGCCCTTCTTACGTTGCTGCTGTCTTCTGAGCAGCCTCCGAGTTCTGGCATTACTCAGAGCCTCCTCCCCACTACTGTTAGACACTACTGGCTCCTGATAACTCATGGAGTGACTAGCGTCTGGCATAGTGTCAACAGCCAACGTCTCTCTTCCCTCCAATTCTAACTCTATCTCTCGCTCGGAGTCAGACTCTTCCGTCAATTCAGCAGCATGCTGCGGAGCCACAACAGACAGCCTTATCAGGTACATTTGACTTTTAGTTGTTCAAATAGATATCTGAATGTATATAAATAATATAATCACTTGAGCTTATATATATCTCGTGCATATCCTGTTATTCCCATTCCAAAAAGTGACCCATTTTTTATCTGAGACAATATACTTTTGCATCTTTTTCATAGAATCCTAGAGTTGGAGGGGGCCTTTTAGGCCAGTGAATCCAACCCCTGCTTAGTGCAGAATTCAAATTAATATATCTACAATAGATGGCTATCCAATATCTACCTGAATACAACCAGTGAAGGAGAGCCCACCACCATTTTGGGTAATTTGTTCCACCATTGAACTGCTCTTATAACTACTGGTGTACTTTTTTTTTTCAAACGTTCAATCAGAACCTGTCTTCTTTTAAATTTGACTTGACTTTCTTGTATGTGATATCTTTTCAAGCGTTTGGAAAGTCTCATCTTATGCACAT
This sequence comes from Boaedon fuliginosus, assembly GCA_027560395.1. NCBI lineage: Eukaryota > Metazoa > Chordata > Lepidosauria > Squamata > Lamprophiidae > Boaedon > Boaedon fuliginosus. The sequence continues at coordinate 64,950 of JANHGC010004896.1, read as the reverse complement.
CCCTTTTCTCACTTTTGAAGACAAAATATTCCCAGTCCTCAGTATATCTTAACGATTTAAGTTTTTAACACAATCATCATGGTCACCTCTGGATCTATTCCAATTTTCTTAAGTCTTCCTTAAAGTGTTATCCCTAGAATGGGATTCAGTACAATTGATAGGGTATGACCAAACCAAAATGACATACAAGTAGTACTCGTTGAATGACCACTTGGTTAAAGACTATTCAAAGTTGCAGTGGTGCTGAACAAAGGGGACCTTTAATTGGGTCCTTTTATTTGTGGCTGTCACAGAGCATCCCTTGCAGTCATATGATCACAATTTGAGTGGGTGGCAGCCAGTTTGCAACTAGGACATAGTGTTTTGTGGTCAGTATTACATGTTCACTATTAGTGGTGGCTTCTGCTGCTTCCAACAGCAAAATCAGTAGGGAAGCTGGCAGGAGATCGCAAATAATATGGGATACTGCAACCACACAGGATTTTCCTACTCTTCCAGGAAGAAGACAGTTTATATGGGAATCTCCCTTCATTGTATCCCAACAACAGTCCTAGGAGGTAGGCTGGACTGAGAGAGTGACTAGGGCAAAATCACCCAGTGTGTTTCCATGGCTGAAGGTGGACTTGGTTGTCCTATGATTTAGAATCTCTATTTTGATGCAGCCTTCAGTTCCCTGTTATTTTGTAGATACATCTTTATTACTTGCTAATTGCTACTTTCTTTATATTCAGGAGATCACGGAAAACTTGGTATATGAAAAACCTGAGAATCCATTACAGTTTATATTAAATCAGGTATGTTTGCAATACTTTGGTGAAGAAAAAAGTGCAGTTTTGACTATATATAGATACATGTTGCTTTACAAAAGATAGCATAGTACTGGTAGTCCTTGGCTTATGTCCATTCAAACAGTGACCAATGTTATGGCAACACTGAAAAATGGATAGACAAGTTCACCTCCCAGGGTTCCAGCCATTGTAGCACACCATAGCCATGTGATCCAGCTTGAATTTGGCTTGCATTATGATGTTGTAGGGATCTGCATTCACATGATTGCCAAACAAAGTTAGTGAGGAAGCTAGCTGAAAAAGCTGCAAATCACTCTAGTAAGTGGCTTCTGCTTTTTCTCCCTCCTGCACCATGCTCCCATCCATGCTGGTTTTCCCAGGCCCTCCCTGGCCTCCTGCAATTCATGGCCTATATTGACCCTCCCAAACCCTCCTATGATTTGCATCGACCACCCCAGGCCCTACCTTGGCTTGTCCTATCCTTTCTGTGCTCTTTAACTATGTTTCTCACCTCTTCCAACTTAACAACTTGCACTTCTTGTGGTTATGATGGCAACCAGGACTGCTTGGGATTGCCATCACCAAGCAATGCAGTCACATGATGTTGTGCTTTATGATTGCAACCCTTAGTGTCCCAATTGGTGTTGTAACCTGAGGACTACTTGTTGCAGCAGATAAATCTGTGATAATGCCAGAGAACACTTGTATGCCGATAGTTGAATTACAGGAAAATTTGTTTTGACTTACGGAAGGTAGTAGGGCTAGGTTGTAATCTGGATTTGATCTGAAAGAGTTTCTGTAGAACTCTTGAGTTTAGGACAGCATTTTTCTGTGAGTCATTAAAACAGCTGGGTTTCTTTCCATATTGCAAGAAGCAGAAATCTTCTCACTGTTCTAATGGGTCCTGGAAAAAGTTGCTTTCTACTCCCATACATTTTGAAGCACCTCTTCCAAATCAAACTTAAAGCCTTGCACAGTTTTAGAGAAAAAAAGAGATAGACCAGATAATCCATATGTAACTACATCTGAGTCAGTAAATCTTGCACGCTCCAGAAGTAGACAAATCTAATTTGATATGCAAATCTGGGAAAAGGAGCATAATTGGTTTGTTTACCAGAGAAGAAATCATAAATGGCAAAACATTTAGTTTTTCATCAACCAGCAAGCTAGGACTTTATAGCACCAACTGTGATAGAAATTAGAACACAGGTTTTGAATTGTGTATGTTTATTTTACAGTGCTCATAATTTTGGCTTTTAGACAAAATCTGATAATACTTATCAGAGTAATTGTGGTAAATTTCAAATCAACAGCTTGAGGAGAAAAGAGGCACTCATTAGAAATACAATGCCCTTTTCTGAATGTGATATAATTTTTTTATCAGGGGTTAAAGCAAAAATAAATACATTTCCATAAATTAAACATCAAATTAATGGATTAACATAGGTCAAAATATGTAATCTCACAACTCTAGAACATGGGAGACTGTGTAACAATAAGACTGAACAGAGTAAATCTTAATTCCCAACATTTCTCTAACCACGAAATAGCTGTGGTTAGAGAAATGAATGAAACTGTGTTTCATTGGCTAAAAATAGTCCCTGCACAGGTATCAATTTGAAAGCAATCAGTACTTTCATTACCTCATCTCCTCATCTTGGATTTGTTGTTTTTATTTATATTTAACATGACTACAGGGGGCGCGTTTTACAAAATGCCAGGATTGCAGAAAAACAGATGAGGGCCAGAGCTTCATGGAGACCCAGAATCAGAATAAAATTATTTTGTCTTCTCTGCTGTTATTAAATGAATATATGTTCTGAATTATCCTACTTTGCCTGGAATTTAATGTACTTTTAGCAGGTATATTCAGCAAATACGTCTCGCTTAACAAAACAGCCCCCTTACTATTGGGAACATTATATATGGAGAAAGTATTTGTTACTATGTTTTTAATCATGGATAGATACAAATATTATAGGTACAGTATGTCCTATGGTGTGTTTTAAAGCATTGACTGGAGGCATTTTTCCTCCAAGTATTTTGTCTTTTATGGCTGCAGGGGGCTTAATGCAATGTTGTTACTGGATTTAGAGTATTGAAAATACTTCATAGGATCATTTGAAGGGAACTTAGAGGTTTTCTATTTCAACATCCAGTTTAAGGCAGGAATCCTTGGACCATGTAAAATGACTGTCCAAAACCTCTAATGATAGAAAACCCATGACTCCAGGAGGCAAGCCAGTTTACGGTTTAACAGCTCTCAGAGTTGGGACATCCTGCCTTATTTTTATCTTTGGATGTCTCTCTGTAAAGTTCCCACTTTTTCTTTCTTATCCTAAGAGACTAAGGAGAATAAATCAACGGTTTCTCTGCAGCCTATGTTCTTTTTTTATAAAAATGATTTTTTCTCCCTGGCATTTTTCCTGAAAATAGCAAAGTTTGTTCCCTGCCCCCACAAGTCAACCAATGGTTGATCTGCTGGTTGTGATAGGAATTGATTGACCAGCTTGTTGCCGAAGCTGATGTAGGCAAGTAGAAATGACTGGCTCAAAGTCACACAGCCAGCTTTGATGCCTAACTCACAGTCTCTTAGTTTCTGGCTTGGTTCCTTAACCACTAGACCAAATTGGCTCTTAGGTTTTAGAAAAGAAAATGGAAGTGTTAATTTATGCAAAAGCTAGGCCTGCAGTAAGGAGAGAGCTGAACTTCTTCTATGATCCCTTGATTGACAATATTTTACTGAGCCACGGTGGCACAGTGGTTAGAGTGCAGTACTGCAGGCTACTTCTGCTGACTGCAATTTGGCAGTTGACTCAGCCTTCCATCCTTCTGAGGTGGATAAAATGAGGATCCAATTTGTTGGGGGAGATATGCTGACTCTGTAAACCACTTAGAGAGGGCTGAAAAGTGCTGTAATGCGATATATAAGTCTTAAGTGCTATTGCTGTTGCTATTTTTACAATATACATATATGAATAATAAGAATTTATTACTGGTATTTTCATGCCACTCTCCTTCAATACATAACAGAAATAAAGGTTAAAAATATCAAACTATGACAGTAACGATATACTGTCCTAACCAATTAAGGGAAATCACAAAAAAAACCCTAATATCCTAAATGCTCTCTTCCAAAGCCATGTTTTCCCCCCCTTTTCAGAAGTTCAGGTGGGAAGACATAGTTCATATATATGGAAGCACCTTCTTCTCGATTAAGGAGGTAGCCATTGAGAACGCCCTGGTCCAAGGCCTCTGTAGATGTTATAGGGTGGGCAGATTCACTTTGAAGCAAGGTTTTATAAATGACTGGGAATTAGTGCAGATTCTGCAATAGAAAGCTATGTAGACGAATCTCAAAGGGGTCAATGTGAACTACTGCAAGCTGTATCAGTTTAAACCATGGGGCAGTTTTCAAGTGCAGCTCCACATAGTTGGTGTATTTCAATTATATGATAATAAGGACCTGAATTCTTTGTGGTCTAGAAAAGCTCACAATTAGTGCACAAGATTTAATTGTCACAATTGTTGATAATTACATAAAATGTTGGCATTATCTGTAACCCAAAATAGTATGAATATTGGTAATTGTGTTCATTAGACATTCTACTGTGCAACAGCACCACGCGTACAAAGTCTGAAATAGACTTCATCCTTACAAGATGTCTTCTGTAATTACTGTTATATTTGAGGAATCTATAATGACTGAAACCATGGATATTTTGTTTTCTGTTGTTTTCTAGGTCCAGACAATGATAGATCAGAGGACTCAACCAAAGGAAGTGGAAGATGATAGACAATAATAAATACAGACAACTGAAAACTTAAGAATATATCTTTGGACACTCCAAAGAGGGCAACATGCTGCCATGCTACCCATTTTTGTCCTGTCTGTATGCATATCTTATAGATCTAAACAATATCTGTGGTAACTGAATACTTCCAATGCAGATGCTATGTGAATTACCTAGAATGACAACAACCACAATACCATAGTTGCCTGAGCACAGGTAGCAGAGAATTTAGGAAATGCATATTCGCATAGGTATTGTACTTCTCATTAGTACTGTTTCACTAATCATCTTCATAGACTGAAAGGTTGTATGATCTTATGAAAATAGTTGATCTGCAGAATGGGTAATATAAATAATCTCTCCCTGCCTTCTATGAATGGGAATGTAAAAACAAACGCCTTTCACATTTAAAAAAAGCATTCTAGGATTTCAGAGGCTAGCCTCACCTTTTGATATAAGTTTGACACTTGTAAGAATAGTTAGTTTTTCTTATATCAATAAGTATGAAAATGTGAAGTACCATTTGCACAGTAAAGTAGAGCTCTTCTAGTTTACAAAGATCATTTATTTTAACATCTTTAAGAGAATGGTTTCCAGACTATTCATCAATACGGAAAGGATATGGTTTCATACTGTTTGAAGAGCTACATCTTGGTTGCGAACTTACATTGAAGTTATGTGTCATAATAGTTTAAATAGCAATTCTTCATTTTAGCCTAATTATGAATTGGCTGTGGTTAATAGACAATTCTACCAAGTGAACTCTTCATAATTTACATTGTGATTGACATTAATATCATGTGAAACTTAAAATCCAGGTGCCAGAATGTATCTTGCATTATATTGTTTGGAAACATTAATTGCAATTTCTGATTGAACCTGTTTGGAAATGGAGATAAGTATTGAAAGTGAATAAGATTATCATATATAGACTGGAAAACTAATTCTTTCTTACCATGTAATGGCCATTGGTAATTTTCTAGCCTAGACTTGGTAGTTCTGGTTTCATGCTAGCATCAAAATAATAAACTCTACCTTGACTTCCACCTTGGATATTCTTATCTATCTTCTGTCTAACTCTTTGTCCATCCAACTATAACTATGTCTGCCTGCCTGTCTGTCTGTCTGTCTATCTCTATCTCTATCTCTATCTCTATATATCACCCACCCACCCATTTTGGAGGTGTTACTGATGCTAAATGGAAAGGAAATGGAAAGTATTAGTTAACCAGGTGTGTGTTTCCTATGTCTTCAGAATGTCTAGGAATGAAAGGATATAACGTGGTCCTTGACTTAAGACCACAATTGGGACCAGAATTGGGACCAGAAACCAGAATTTCTGTTGCTAACCAAGGTAGTTAAGTGAATTGTGCCTGATTTTATGACATTTTTGTACAGTTGTGAAGTGAAACACTGCAGTTGTTAAGTGAATCACACCATTGTTAAGCAAGTGTGGCTTCCCCTATTGGGCTTTGCTTGTTGGAAACTGTCTGGGAAAGTTGCAGTTGGTGATTACATGACCTGGGCGGCTGCAACTGTTGTAAATATGTTAGTTGCCACTGCCTGAATTTTGATTACATGACCATGGGGATCTGACAATTGTAAGTATGAGGACCAGTCATAGATCACTTTTTACACGGTTGTTGTAACTTTAAACAATCGCTAAACAATATATGTTGTAACTTTAAACAATTGCTAAACAATATATGATTACCTATATATATTCAAAATTTTAGTAACCCGGTTTGGTCTAGTGGCACCTCACTTTGGTTTAGTGGCAGGTTAGAAACCAGGAGACTGTGAATTCTAGTCCACCTTAGACATGAAAGCTGCCTGGGTGACTTTAGCCCATCACACTCTTAGCCCACAATATCAGGCTAAGGCAACAAGCGGACAGTCAATTCCTGTCACAACCAATGGACCAACATTTTGTTGTATTCAGAATTCTGCTGTAGTTTTAGTTGGCTCTGAGATCCCGAAAAACCATTTAAAGTCACTTAAAATGCCTTTGAAAAAATCTTCAATCTATTGAGGCATTTTAAGTGACTTTAAATTGTTTTTCATGTCTTTTAGTTCTGCAGTTTATTTTGCATATTTGCCAGATCCAGGACCTACTTACCTTCCTTCTCTCTCTCCCTCCCTCCTCCCTCTGCTTCTAGCAAAAATATTGTAGCGCCATCAGTTAAATTTGATACTGCCCTAGCTTAGTAAGAGACAAAACAGCTAGGCACAGGTCATTCTTGCTTATGTTAGCATGTTGTGTGTGAGAGAGTGAGAAGAAACAAATTGAATGGCTACTATGTTCTGAGGCATTGTAGGATTTAAAAGTATACGGGAGTTTTTAGGTAGCATTCTAGCAATCATAAAGTTCCAGGACAGTAGTGATGTCCACTAATCTGTTCTTCTTTCAAATGAAGGCAGCAGAATAAGTTTGCAAATTGTCCCTTTTTGCATTGGTCTGAGAGGTACTCCTTTTATTTTTATGCCATTTCGCAGTTATTAATGATTCAAGAAAACTAATGTTTGTGGATCAAGTAATTCTCTTAAAAATCATATTTAGTACGTTAATAGGGAATTATGTTCTAAGAGTACTACCCAGATACAAGAGAGAAGGAACAACATATCTGGCTAGCTGAGTTATGCAGAAGGAGAAAAAAAGGAGTATTTAAAAAAAAAAATCAGACAGTTTTGTGAGAAATAAGCATGCTGTTGTCAGTCAGGTGCACATATTTGCATCTTTACAGAATAGAATATCTTAAAATAAGTCATAGTTGGAAGAATAGAAACATTTATTTTCTTGCAATTCTAATTAATCAATTACTAGTGGGGAAATAAAGATAAAATGTTTGTAACGTTTCTGTCTATGACCACCAGATGGCATCCCAAGCTTACAATCTTCTTGCTGAAGAAACTTAATTGGTGACAGGAATATAAGAAAGTAAAGGAACAATTAACAGCCAACAAGTCAAAGAAAAAAACGCAACATAATATATACTTCTAAGTACTACATCTTCAGCTCCATCTAAAATAAAAGCATCTTTCAGCACTAACAAATACAAAATGTATTTTTTAACAATTTGTGTTCTATATTTACAATTTCAGAATTGACAAATGACTATTCAGTTAATTTTTCAAATAGACTTCTGGGTGGAAAGTAATTTAGCTGCTGTTTCTGTTCTGACCCATCTTTCTGAATCTAGAGAAGCTTTGGAAACAATGAGAGGGAAGTTGTATTTTTAAATAATTTGCTGATAATGTGTGTGTTAGCTCTATAAACACATTTGTTAACCAAGTGTTTGGGCTGTATATCTTTGGGTCTCTATTATATTATGGGAATGGGGAAATTCCCTGGCCCACAGCTCAACTGAGGCCTTGGTGGAAGCTTGGAATAGTGCTGCCACCGGGGCCTTAGATCTGATTGCGCCTTTGCGGCCTCTCTCTGTTCGTGGACCCCGGAGGTCTCCTTGGTT